>NEWO01001006.1:102833-121937 GCA_003013225.1 Phalaenopsis aphrodite
AAAAGAAGTAAAAAATGATCAAATTTGGAGCAAAGAGGTGAAAATTGTGCTAAGGTGTTTTGGTACCTAAGCTCCAGATCCGGCACTTAAGCGCCAGTTAAACAGAGAAGGTTGTGCCTAAGCGCGAGAGGCCCCGTGCTTAAGCAACAGAGGCAGTTATTTGGCAGTTTTCTTCTTTTGGCCAAATTTTGAAGAGGTATTTGAGGCACCTATTGGCTAAAGCGGGTGGTTATGACCACTAGAAACGAAAATATTATTAAAATACTTATGAAAGGAGGCATCCTTTGGAGAATAAATCGAATTGGGACACATTTTGAAGAGTTATCAAGGCACCTCTTGGAGATTTATAAAACAAGGAAGTTGAGACTTTTTAAAGTGTGCTTGAATGTTCTGAAAAAGTGTTGGAAAGGAGAGAGTTTTGAGAGATTTTCAGGCACAACAAATTTACTCTATCCTTTTTGTTTTTAGTTTATTTTGAGAGTGTTGTAAAAAAAAGAGATTCAAAGGAACTTGAAGAGTTTGGTGGAGGAATTGAGATAAGTTTTTATCTTTGTTTTTTAACTACTTCTAGTTTTAATTGAGATTTTTTGTTGGTTTGGCAATGATTTCTACTTTTAAACTAAAATGTGGTTTTGTTTTCTTCATGGATTCTGAGAAGTTTTCTTTATCGTTCTCTTTAAAATGATAAGTAATTAAAGTGTTGGATGGAAGTTGTGGAGAGTATCGATCTTTAATGTTGGAAGAAGTTGTGATGATTTAAATCCATGAACTTCAGTTACTTCTTGATTTGGCCTATCCAGATGTTAAAATTTGTTATAAGAACATGTAAGAACCTGGCTGGTATTGTCTCAGTCAACAATTGAAAAGAATCGCATGAGATTGTATGAATGAGAATGTAATTCATATGATTAGTGCAAATAAATAGGGAAATACTCTTTGAAGGGTGTAGAGTTAGAGGACTTTAAAGTGACAGGTTAAAGCCCCTAACTTGGTTTATTATTTTAGGTTCTGATATGAGAGTTAGCCCCTATGCTGACTGAATTGAGGGAACTCTAGAGTGAGAGCTGGTATCATCCCTACCTAGCTGGTCTTCAGAACTATTTAAACTTTAAATTAGCAAATTTTCTTTATAGCATCTCTAGTAAGGGTAAATAATATAATTGCTCATATTTGGCACAACACAATTTGCATACTAACCCAATAAAATTCCTATTCTTAATACTGATTCATGATAAGGAGAGAGATATTTTCAAATTTAATGTTTTTCTTTTACATAAACTCATGTTATCTTTTAAATTGTTACTGTTTTGTCAAAATATCAAAGATACCAAAAAAAATTTAAATTTTAATTACTGCAAATACATCTCTAGTTTAAGTAATTATCTTTTTAAAATAGAAAGTTTATTGTTCAATAGAGCATATTGGATAATTTCCCTGTGGGTTCGATATTTAGGTCATAATCAAAATGTCCTGTATTACTTGATAAGGATACGTATACTTGCGTAGTATCCCAATATATATAAATTGAAGAATTAAATTCTTATTTTCTTCAGGATCATGTTTTGACTTTATTGCAAAGTAAGGAAATATAAGTGAAAATATAATCAGACATTGTTATACTGTTGCATATAAGTAGTTATCGGGGATCAAGTTTTTGGCGCCATTATTGGGGAAATTAATTGATTTAAAAGCAAATTTCTATTTTTAGAAAGTCTTATTTAAACTTTAACAATTATTTTATTTTGTGTGTTTTATTTAATGTTTATTTTAGGTTAGTGTATACATAGTTCAGGTTCTGAAGGACTAGTGCCCTACAATTCTGAATTAGACAGAACTATTAAAAAAATTAGGAAAATCAAAAAAGTCAAAAATTTTGAAAAATCTAAAAAAATTACATAAATGGCAAATCAAAACAATTAAAATATTGAAATTCACCAAGAGTTTATACCTTTACGAGATTATGCCAACCCTACTATAGATAAACTTCATTGTAGTATTAAAAAAATTGTTGTAGTGCTAATTCCTTTAAGCTTAAACCTACTTTTATCCAAATTGTATCAAATAATCAGTTTGAGGGATCACCAACTGAAGATCCAAATTTACATCTTGCCAATTTTTTAGAATTGTGCACTACATTTAAATATGATGATGTATCACATGATTCCATAAGACTTAGGTTATTTCTTTTCTCACTGGGGGATAAAGCTAAGATGTGGTTGAATTTGTTAGCACATGGATCTATCAGAACTTGGCGTGATTTAGCACAAAAATTCTTTGCTAAATATTTTCCACCATAAAAAACTGCGAAACTTAGAAATGATATTACATCTTTTAAGCAGTTTAAAAAGAAATATATTTTTGAAGCATAGGAACGATTTAAATAACTCTTAAGAAAGTGTCCACACCATGTTATACAGGATTGGTTAATAATTCAAAATTTTTATAATAGATTAGTTTGATCTCTTAGATTTATTATCGATGCCGCTGGTGGTGGTTCATTGATGTCAAAACCATTTCATCACGCTTATGCTTTAATTGAAGAAATAACTACTAATAATTTTCAATGGCCTTCTGAGAGGGTGAATCCAAAGAAAGAAGCCAATATTCATGAATCTGATGCATTTACTATGTTAGCAAACCAAGTTGTTGCAATTTCAAGGAAATTAGACAAATTTGGAATGAAGTTTTCTCAATCAATTTCCATGATTGAAGAGACATCATTAGGCCAAATGGTAGATTCTCAAGCATCATTAGAAACTTTGAATGCTATAAATAACAAGCAAAATAACCCATATTCAAAATATTATAACCCAGGTTGGAAGAACCATCCCAACTTTAACTGGAATAATACTACGAGTGGTAATAATCAGCAAAGGGGGAACAATCAAGGAAACCCATTGTGAAACTGGAACAACCAAGGAAATAATAATTATAGATCTACATATTCTCCAGGTTTCAACAATAATACACAATTTAAAGAGAAGAAGTTATCTATAGAGGAAGTGGTGTTAAAAATGAGAAATTAGTTGCAAATTTAAGGAGCTACAATTAGAAATATTGAGAATCAACTTGGACAAATTGCAAATTCATTAAGTAATAGATCCTAAGGAACACTTCCTAGTAATGCTGAAACAAATCCGAAAGACCGGAATAAAGAGCAAGTAAAGGTCATTCAACTTAGAAGCAGAAGAGAGTTGGAAGGTAGGATTTAAAGAGAAACTGAAGTAGAAGAGAAAAAATTGAAGAATCAAAAGAGGATGCTCCAAAAGATTCTGAAAGACCTATTTCTACACTTAAAATTGACTTAGAAAAACCACCACCTCCATTTCCTCAGACTTCATCAACATAAGTTAAATAAGCAATTTTCAAAATTTTTAGAGATTTTTAAGAAGCTTACAATTAATATTCTATTTGTTAATGCTTTAGAACAAATGCCAAGCTATGTAAAGTTTATGAAAGATATTCTCAACAGAAAAAGGAAGTTTGAAGATAATGAAACTGTTGCCCATAGTGAGGAGGGTAGTGCTATAATTCAGAAGAAGCTTCCTGAAAAGCTTAAAGATTTTGGTAGCTTTACAATTTCATGTGCAATAGGAGACACATTTTATGGGAAAGGTTTATGTGATTTAGGTGCAAGCATTAACCTTAGGCCATTATCAATATTTAAAAGATTGTGCTTAGGAGAAATAACCCCTACTACTGTAACTCTGTAGTTAGTTGATCGTTCAATAACATACCCTAAAGGAGTTACAGAAGATGTCCTAGTGAAAGTGGATCAATTTATCTTTCCTGTTGATTTCATTGTGCTAGATATGGAGGAAGATAAAGAGATGCCTATCATTTTGGGAAGACCAAAGAAAAAGATTTAGAAAATGAGCAAGAAGAGGAATTAGATCGATGTAAAGAACTTCTTAAGGAAGATTCAAACTATGTTCGAGAAAGTTTTGAAATTCTGGACACGATAGACAAAGATAAATCATTTTGTCCAGCAATTGAAAAACCTCCAAAACTTAAGTTGAAGTTACTTCCTGATCATTTAAAATATGCCTTTTTAAGAGATTCCTCTACTTTACTAGTTATAATTTCCTCAAAGTTAATGATGGAAGAAGATGAAAAATTGATGAAAATTCTGAAAAATTTTAAGAAAGCCTTTGGACGGACAATATATGATATTAAAGGAATCAGTTCTTCAATTTGTATGCATAGAATTCATATGGAAGATAACTACAAACCCAAGGTTGATCCTCAAAGGAGATTGAATCCTGTTATGAAAGAATTTGTTAAGAAAGTAATTTTAAAGTGGTTAGAAGCTGGAATTATCTACCCTATTTCAGATAGTGCATGGGTTAGTCCAATTCATTTCATTCATAATAAAGGAGGAGTAACTATGATTGTGAATGAACAAAATGAGTTAATACCTACTAGATAAGTTGTAGGATGGTGAATATGTATTGATTATAGAAAATTAAATCTTGCCACTAGGAAAGATCATTTTCAACTACCCTTTCTAGATCAAATGTTGGATAGACTAGATGGGCATAAATACTTTTATTTCTTAGATGGATATATTGGTTATCACCAAATTCAAATAACTCCCGAGGATCAAGAGAAAACAACTTTTACCAGTCCTTATGGTACTTGTGCTTTTAGAAGAATGTCCTTTGGTTTATGTAATGCCCCTGCTGTATTTCAAAAATGTATGATGACAATTTTTTGTAATTTAATTGAAAAAGGGATTGAAGTATTTATGGATGATTTTTCAGTGTTTGGAAATTCATTTGACTCATGTTTAGATCATTTATCAAAAGTTCATAAGCATAGTAAAAAAATAATTTAGTCCTTAATTGGGAAAAATGTCAATTTATGGTAGCATGAGGAATTTTATTAGGACGTAAAATATCAAAAAATTGTATGGAAGTAGATCCTGCTAAAATTCAAGTGATCACTAATTTACCTTATCCAACGAATGTAAGGGAAATTAAGAGTTTTTTAGGACATGTTGGATTCTATAGGTGATATATTAAAGACTTTTCAGAGATTACTAGGCTTTTATGTCATTTACTAGAGAAAGATGTAATTTTCAATTTTGATGAGGAATGCCTAAAAGCTTTTGAGTTATTAAAAGATAAATTAGTCACTGCACCAATTATAATTTCACCAGATTGGGGAAAACCTTTTAAATTGATGTGTGATGCTAGTAATTATGTTATTGGAGCAGTTTTAGGACAAAGATATGATAAAATTTTCAAAGTAATTTACTATGCTAGTAAAACTCATAATAAAACTCAAATTAACTATACAACCACTGAAAAAGAGTTATTAGCAATATTATATGCCTTTGATAAATTTTGATCATATTTAATCGGAACTCATTTTGTAGTGCATACAGATCATTCTATTATTAAGTACTTAATGAAAAAGAAGGATGTTAAACCTAGAATTATAAGATAGATTCTTGTTTTGCAAGAATTTTACTTTGAAATAGTAAATAGAAAGGGGAGTGAAAATCAAATTGTTGGTCATTTGTCTTGGCTTAATTAGAAAAACCACTCTATTTTGAAAAAGAAATTAATGAACATTTTCCAAATGAAAATTTTTCAATATTAATGAGAGGTGTGTTCCATGGTATGCCGACATTGTAAAATTTCTTGCTAGTTATATTATACCCTATGGAATGACATACCAATAGAAGAGGAAATTAATTTTTGAAGCTAAGACTTATTTTTTGGATGACCCATTTTTATATAAATAAGGAAATGATCTGATTATTTGAAGATGTGTACCATTAGAAGAAACTTATGAAATTATCCAAAAATTTCATAATTCTGATTTTGGGGAACATTTTGGTGTTGATAAAACAACATACAAAATTTTACAATCTGGATTCTATTGGCCTGCTATTTTTAGAGATGTTAATGAATGTATCAAAACTTGTGATAGATGTCAATGAGTAGGCAATATTTCTAAAAGAAATGAGATGCCCCTCAATTATGTGCTAGAAGTTGAAATATTTGATGTTTGGAGATTAGATTTCATGGGACCATTTATATTATCTTTTAGAAATTTATATATATTGTTAGCAGTGAACTATGTATCCAAATGGATAGAAGTTATTGTTTTACCTTGATGTGATGCTCAAAGTGTTGCAAAATTTTTTAAAAAGAACATGTTTTTGTAGATTTGGGATGCCGAGAGTTATCATAACTGATGGGGGAAGTTATTTCAGAAATGCCATAATGGAGAAACTATTAAAGAAATATCATATAAATCATAGAATTGCTTCTACTTATCATCCTAAAACAAGTTCTTTGGTTGAATTATCCAATCAATAAATTAAAAGAATTATGGGAAAATCTGTGAATCCAAAAAAAATAGATTGGTTAGTCAAACTTGACTATGCTTTGTGGGCTTATAGGACTGCATATAGAACTCCTATAGGAATGTCCCCATATAGGCTAATATTTGGGAAAGCTGGTCAATTACTAGTTGAACTTGAGCATAAAGCATATTGGGCTATTAAAGAGCTCAATTATAATTTGAAAGATGCTAGTGAGAAAAGATTATTGTAATTAAATAAGCTTGAAGAGAAGGAATGAATCTTATGAAAGTGCTAAGATATACAATGAAAAGATGAAGAAGTGGCATGATCAAAGGATTCTTACTAAAAATTTTCAGCCTGAGCAACAAGTTTTGCTATATAATGCAAAGTTAATATTATTTCCGAGAAAACTTAAGTCCAGGTGAATGGGCTCATTTGTTGTGATAAATGTTTATCCTTATGGAGCTGTGGATATTAAAGATCCTAAGTCTAATAAAGTGTTTAAAGTGAATGGTCATAGACTGAATTCTTTTTTGTAGGGGTTTAACATAAATTTAATGAATGAATGATGTAGGGTCAACCTAAATAAGCATTGGTTACGTCGGGCTGACAACATTAAACCAAGGATTTTGTGGTAGCTAACCCATAGTTATCAGTGTGTTTTGCTTTGAATATTTTTTTTGTGTGATTAAGAAAATTGGGGTAGTATTTTTTAGACTATTATGTGTTAGTATTGATTTTAAGACTTTATTTAGTAACTTAGATATGTTTGAATGAGAATTTGGACGTTTAGTTGGCTGGTGCAAAAATGTGCATTGACGCTTAAGTTCGGCGCTTAAGCACGGCAGTTAAATAAACATGTGCTAAATTAAGATTCTAGAAGGTTTAACCGCCAATTGGTTTGTAAAAATGCGGCAAGGCAGTTCCAAGACGGGCCTAGAAGTTATTATAGAGATTTAGGCTTGTAAATAGAAGGGTTTGTTGAAGGAATTTTGCCCCATATCATTTTCAACCCTAAAGTCTATAAGAGTGAGAAATTTTGATAAGATGTCTTCATGGGAGATGGATTTGAAGAAGAAGGAAAAGACCATGAGGAAGAGATTCATTAGTCAAAGTGCACAAGAGATGTATAATGGTTTCTTAGCCGTTAGTATCGAAGGAATATCGAAAAAGATTAAAAAAAATGAGACTACCTGGCTTTACTTGAGACAAAGGTAATTTAGATTCATGCACATCTTGAGCATATTGGATGGCAATTGAAGATACAAATTAGTCATACTAGTTATATAGAGGAACCGAATAAGGAGATGTTTCTTAAGAAGAAATGGATTGAAGTAGATAGTATCAGAGCTCGTCACTACAGTCCATTTTATCAACTTTATATTGTCCTATGAGAGACTAATGAAAGACTAAAATTTGTCCCATCAAATGAAGAATGGAATTAAGTTTTATGTGATAGTTTGTTTGTTAGGCGTCGTTGTGTTTATGTGTTAGTGCTTACGTCTTGCTTTTTAGTGTTCATGCTATTATGTGTTTAGTTGTGAATGTTTGTTAAGTATTCACGCTTAGAAAATTTTCTCATCCGAGACTATTTGGAGTGAGAATTAAATTTTATATGTACTTGTAATTGTTTGTGAATGAAAATATATGTTTTTTTGCTTGAAAATTTGTGTTATTTTTAATCTCAAATTGAATTAAGTTATATAAAGAATTTTGAGAGAGAGGAGAGTTAAAGGAGATGAAAATAGTCATTTAAGTGTTATGAGACTATTTAGTTGTGGTATACTTAGGCAAATAGTGCATTTTACTTAAGTTTAAAAATCTCAAAAAATCGTGCACTGGAGCCTAAGCGCCACATCTCGCACTTAAGCACAGAGTAACTCGAGATGCAGACGCCTAAGCGCCACTTATTTGCACTTAAGCGTTGGTTCACGAAAATCGATTTACAAACTGTTAGAAGTGAAAAATTAACCCAAAAATTGCCATTTTTCACTCCCGTCACCTTCGACCTCTCTAAATCACAATTTTAGAGAGCTAGGCACACTATTAAGTGGAGATTTCTTTATGGAATTAAGAAAAATTTGCTAGATTCATATTTCTTAAGGTAAGAGCATTACTTCTATGTAAAAATTTTGGATTTCACCATGTATTTTGATTACAATTGGAAGAATTCAAAAATTCACTATTCATGATGAAAAATGAGGAAAAATCTATGGAAATGGCATAGGAAGTGTAGTTTATGGAAATCTTTGGAAGTTTAGTTTAGTAGTTTAGACTTGATTTTTGAAGTTATTATGGAATTTTATGAAAATTTGTAGAATGGCACCTAGAATGAAGTGGAGCAAAGAAAAGAGCTCTTTTCGTTCGAGCAAATTTGTGAGTTCGAAAGCTCAAGATAGGTACAGTAATGCATTGCAATCTTATCCAAGAGCACTGTTTTAAGAATCCAGGTGGATCTGTGGAAGATTTGATCATTCACCAATAGTGTGAACGATTTTGTTATTTTTCTGCTGTTGCAGTTATATCTGTTGTTAGGGAGTTCTATGTAAACATCCCTGAAGCTGAAGATGATAGATTCATGGTTTGAGGAAAGATGATACCTTTTTCATCGGAGGTAATCAATTTGTTCTACCATTTGCCACCGGATACTTTACTTTTTTATGCAAATTATAGTCTGACTGAGACAGAGCTAGATGAGATTATTTCTTATTTGACTGTTGGAAGAGGACTCTGGAAGATCACAAATGCGAGGAGAGCCAATTTTTCCACGTCAAAGTTAAATGCACCTTTGAAGGCATGGTGCTATTTTATTTCAGCCTGTTTATTACCAACAAATCATCTCAGCGAAGTTACCAGAGAGAGAGCAATGTTAAATTATTGTATCTAGGAAGGAAAGCTCATCAACATTGGAGATTTGATATATCAGACTATCATCAGTTCTACCACTGTCGCTACTACTGCAAGTCTGGGATTTGATATTTTGATCTTTTCTTTATGTGAGCACACTAGAGTGAAATATGATAGCTGGGAGGAAGTATTGTTGCCTCTAAAGCATATTACAAAGATGAATGTGAAGACTTATTTTGAACATTCTATTTTTGACTGGAGAGGAGGATTTTCAAGGAGTTATGGAATGGAAATGTTGCTGCTTCTACATCTAGACCATCCACCTCACGTGCTTCTACTTCTAGAGGCGAGTCTATTGAGACCCAAGATCAATTATGATAGAAGATGATGGACAATATTAATTATATCGCTGATAAAGTTCAGAATTTATAGTGTTTTGCATAACATAGTGATAGGTATAATAGAAAGACAAGTGATTATGAAAAGAAATTTCACTCATCTTTGGAGAGCCTCATAGGGGTAACCAAGGGGTGCAATTTTCTCCATAACCTAGATACCCTGATTAAGAGCCTACAGATGTTTAGAATAGCGGTGATTCTGAGAATGAAGAGTAAGACTAAGAGATTTATTTTTATGTTTGTATTATGTTATGGACTATGTAGTCTGGGATTTCTACATTTGCATTTATGTGTTTATTTGGACTATGTGATGTGTGTTGGACTTATATTTAATTGTTATTGTGATGTTTGTGTTTTGTTAGTATTTTATTTTAAATTCTAGGGTAGTAATTGTTGTTGTGTGTTTAGTATTGTGTTAGTTAGTTAAGGATTGAATTTAATTCTATATCTTTTGAAAAGTTAAAAATCTTGCTTACTTTAGTTTTAAATTTTAAACTTAGAAAACTTCTACCCTGTATTTTTCTTTTATCTTGTTAGTGTGTTTGTTTACATGTTGAGACTGGAAATCAAAGTTAGTGTTTTTTTTTTTTATGCTTGTACCCACTACTTAAAGTCTATTGAATATCTACATGTTGAATTGAAATGAAAATGATTGAAAATTAATCAAAAATTAATTTTACTCCTGTTTTTAGCTTTATACTTGTATACTTATAATATAAAAATTCTTGTAAGCATGTTTTTTCAATTTTCATTCCTACTTATATATATCTGCTGCTAAATTGTTTAATCTGTTAAAAATTTAAGTTTGGGGGGGGGTGAAAAATATTTTCAAAACTTGAATGTTATTTGTTCTCAAATGTGCTACCAGTGAATTTGATTTGAAAAAAAAATGATCATGCATATGAAGTTATATTAAAGAAGTAAAATTTGATTTTAGAAATGAGTAAGAAAATTTAGTTGAAATTTTTAGTAATGAAAAAAATCTTTGAGTTAAAAGTTTTTAGTGTAGAAAATGTTTAATATAAGTAACTATCCTTAGTAAGAAAAATTGTATTTTTGAAAAATTTAGAAATTTAGACTTATATTTTTAATAATTAAATTTCTTTTGTTGAAAATAACTTTCAAAACTATTATTATATTTATAAGTAAAAGAATTATATCGAGACTTTGCTTTAGGAAAAGAGAAGTGGAATTCAAAATCATAAAAGGTCTATCCAGATATAGTAATCCTTACCTAAAAAAGAAAAGAAAAAGAAAAAATAATAAAAAGAAAAAGAAAAGAAGAAGAAAAAAAAGGAAAAAAAGTAGGGGAGGAGAAGCTTGAGGATTAGTGCCTAATCAAAAATTGGTTCTACATTTGATCTTTTTAAAGTATAAGACTTAAGAAAATCTTAAGCTTAAGAATATAATATAATAAATAAAATTACTCTTAATAAAAATTTCTAAGTGGAGATAATAAAATGACTATCATATTTCTGAATTTGATAGGAACTCAAGTTTTCATCTTTCTTAACATTAAAAAATTCTAAACATTAAGTTGGTCTCATTTATTGAATATTTTTTTTCTAAATTGGACTACTATATTTCTAAATCTAAATTTTAGTAACTCATAAAGAAACTCATATACATATCATACTTATTTAGTTTTTAAGGATTGAAGTGTCACTTGAGGACAACTAACAATTTAAGTTTGGGGGATTTTGACACACCTAAAATATATAATGTTTTTAGACGCATTTTGATACCTATTTTTGAAATATTGCTCTTTAATGGAAGGTATTTCTATGTTTTTCTTTCAGGTACAAGTAAAAAGATGAAAAATGCTAAAAGGAGTGAAAAGGGATAAAATTTGGAGCAAAGAGGTGAAAATTGTGCTAAAGTGTTTTGGCGCCTAAGCGCCAAATCCAGCGTTTAAGCTTTGGTTAAACAGAAAAGGCCACGCCTAAGCGCTAGAGGCCCCGCGCTTAGGTGCCAGAGGTAGTTATTTGGCAGTTATCTTCATTTGACCGAATTTTGAAGAGGTATTTGAGGCACCTATTAGCTAAAGAGGGTGGTTATGACCACTAAAAATGGAAATATTATTAAAAGACTTATGAAAGGAGGCATCCTTTGGAGAATACATCAAATTAGGACACATTTTGAAGAGTTATCAAGGCATCTCTTAGAGATTTATAAAAGAAGGAAGTTAAGACTTTTTAAAGTGCGCCTGAAAGTTCTGAAAAGTGTTGGAAAGGAGAGAGTTTTGAGAGATTTTCAGGCATCACAAATTTACTTTATCCTTTTTGTTTTTATTTTTATTTTGAGAGTGTTGTAAAAGAGAAGAGATTCAAAGGAACTTCAAGAGTTTGGTGGAGGATTTGAGATAATTTTTTTTCTTTTTTTTAACAACTTCTGGTTTTAATTGAGATTTCTTGTTGGTTTGATAATGATTTCTACTTTTAAACTAAAGTGTGGTTTTGTTTTCTCCATGGATTTTGAGTAGTTTTTTTTATCTTTCTCCTTAAATTATAAGTAATTAAAGTGTTGGATGGAAGTTATAGAGAGTATTGATCTTTAATGTTGTAAGAAGTTGTGATGATTTAAATCCGTGAACTTCATTTACTTCTTGATTTGGCCTATCCAGATGTTAAAATATGTTATGAGAACATGTAAGAACTAGGCTAATATTATCTCAGTCAACAATTGGAAGGAATCACATGAGGTTGTATGAATGAGAATGCAATTCATATGATTTAGTGAAAATAAATAAGGAAATAATCTTTGAAGGGTGTAGAGTTAGAGGACTTTAAAGTGACAGGTTAAAGCCCCCAACTTGGTTTATTATTTTAATTTCTGATATAAGATGTTAGCCCCCAGGTGGAGGGTATCGAGGGAACTCTAGAGTGAGAGCTGGTATCTTCCCTGCCTAGCAAGTCTTCAGAACTATTCAAACTTTAAATTAGCCAATTTTCTTTATAGCATCTCTAGTAAGGGTAAAGAATATAATTGCTTCTATTTGGCACAACACAATTTGCATACAACCACAACAAAATTTCTATGCTTATTATTGATTCATGATAAGGAGAGAGATATTTTCAAATTTAGTGCTTTTCGTTTACATAAACTCAAGTTATCTTTTTAAATGTTACTGTTTTGTCAAAATATCAAAAATACCAAAAAGATTTGAATTTTAATTAGTGCAAATACAACTCTAATTTAAGTAATTATCTTTTTAAAATAGAAAGTTTGTTGTTCAATATAGCATATTGCATAATTTCCTTGTGGGTTCGATATTCAGGTCTTAATCTAAAAGTCCTATATTACTTGATAACGATATGTATACTTGTGTAGTATCCCAGTATATATAAATTGAAAAGTTAAATTCTTATTTTCTTCAGGATCAAGTTTTGACTCTGTTGCAAAGTAATGAAATATAAGTGAAAATATAATCAGAGACATTGTTGTATTGTTGCATATAAGTAGTTATCGGGGATCAAAAAACATAAGAAAAATAAAATCTAAGTTTAAATGTTTTTATAATATAATTTCCTAATTTAAGTCATTAAAACCCATAAAAGTTAAAAGAAATAAAATATACTTTAAAAAATTAAAAAAATCAAACCTTAGTGAAGATATTGAACGTATTAGCCCTTTGTAAAATTATGAAGCTATTTTTAATTAATTTAACCACTAAAGTTTATTTATAAAAAAATGAAGTTTTGGCATTAAAATAATTATAATAATTAAAATATAACTCAAAAAATTTTGAAATGTGGTTTTAGGAGTTTATTGTGACCAAAGGCACCCAGAAATAATAAAATTGACATTAAGATAAATCGTTCATTTTTTGGGCTACTTTTGAATTTAAAAATAATTTAAAAATTTTCAAAAAATCATAAAATACAAAAAAATTACAAAAATGTCCCTAATTTTTCCATGACCACTTAGGATCAATTAGAATATTTTTTTCTAATTTTCTAAATAAAGATATGTATCTTTAAATGCCTAAAATTGTATTTTCCTAAATTTTTACTAAAATAATTTTCAAAAATTAAATAAATATTAGAAAAATATGAAATGGATTTCTTTGAGTTCCTTGAAGTCAGAGAGATCAATGAAAAATGTAAATTTTTTTTTCAAAGTAAAATATATTTTCTGGTTAATTAATACTCAAAATAGACAAATAATTATAATAATTATAATAATTAAAATGCAATTCAAAAATTCATGAAATTTGGTGTGAGTGTTTCTCTAACCTAGATGAAACTACAATAATTTTCTCAAGTTTAGAAACTTTACCTTGGTTGATTAAATGAATTAACTTTGGAAATTCTTTTTTTTAAGATTAAAACACTTATATAAATAAAAATAAGGATTGGAAAAATATGGTTCCTTCTCTCGTGTCTCAATTAACTCGTGTCAGCAAATTCCCAAGTCTATGTGAATTGATTTAGAATTTTTATGAAGATAGGAACCTTAGGGGCAAGATTATAATTTTCACCCTGTCACCTGAACTAAAAGTTTAGGATGTGTTAAAAGCTTAAATAGCAAAATTTTGATCCTAAGTAACATCTTGAAGAGATTGAGACATGAGGGTAAGAAGTAGAAACCAATTAACCCCACTTTTAAAGAAGAAGGGTAAAACTGCAATTATCTAAATTGTTGAACATTGGAAGATGAAATTGATTTGAATGCTTTAAATGTTTGGGACATAAGTTAGGAAGTCAGTAATACACCAAGCTAGAATCCCAAACTGATGGTTGAATCATAGATTAATCTTTTAATTAAATATTATTAATTTGACCTCTTTCTTCAAGATTGCACGTCTACCCCCGGTGTCTTTTGAGTTTTGTAGTGAGCTAAGTTTAATCCAAGGAATCATTATTAATCTTCTTCAAACACTACAAGATGAAGCATGCTTGTCCCCTTTCTCATGGGTTATTTAAGATGGTGAACTGGGTGCAATTTAAACCTAACAAACCTCAAGATGATCATTCAACAACATAATAAGTTCAAATGAACTCAAGATAGTTTGAAGGACTCTTAAGAGTTATTTAGGGTTATTCCCCGAACACTTTTATAATCTTTTGGACATTTTGAAGAGCAATTGAACTCATTATGCTTTGTTCTAGAAAATCATCCTTAAAATCCTTAGGGACTCACCAAGTTATGAATTCTGGTCTTTTTTGAATTTAAACCCTTAAGGTTTCACTACCACTTAGTAGTTACTCTTACTTTCACTTTATAATATATACATGATTATGGATGCTAACATTTCAGTGGGAGCAACGAGAAGATGACAGGTACGCATTTACAATTTATTTATTCTCATTTTATTTTTGCAATTTATTACCGCTTTAATGTATCATGCAAGCTTGGCTGAGATACTTTTCAAAAGCCCAAAACAATAATTTTCAATATTAAGATAAGCCTTTTCTAAAAAATAAAAGAACATTTTCAAAATGGTAAACAACATAATACATCCTTTTAAATTTACAAGAGTCCCTCGGATAAAGTAACCCACGGTTGCTAACAAGATCTCCCTAGTCTAAATGAGCTTAATAACTTGCTTAAAATTAGTAAATTTAAAAGCAAATAGTGGTAGCAGAATGAGGGAACCGTGAGATCTTAAGCGGCATCACTCTAATCAACCTTAACCCCTCCATGGCACTTGAACAACAATAAACTTGACGTAAAACTATACAACATTAAATCCTGAGGACCTAGAGTTGTGACTTCAATGAGGAGCATGGAGCTAACACTGTGGGTAGCATTATAAGGATGAATAGAAGAAAAACTTTGAGAGAGAGTAACCAGATTTAAAATATTTTAGAATTAAATAACAAGCCATAGATTTTTGAGTATCCCATCTAGTACGACATAAACCCTCAACTCATCTTTAGGCTTTTTCACAATCATGTTCTGAAATCTAAGTTCTGACTTGTTTTAGGTTCTGAGGTTGTCGTTCATTACAACATAAACTCTCCTATCTTCCAAGATATTTGTATGACCATGTCACACAAATGTAAGCCCTAAAATAATAAAATGGGAAGAATGAAACATCATGTAATATTGTTTCTAAATCAAAGCCAAATAATAAGATAACTTTGGAAGTCATCAGAGTATTCCCTGGAGCAATGACATCTTCTACTTTTAATTCCTTTGGATTCCTAAAATAATTGTTCCTATGTGATCCACCTTTGAATTTCTAATTTCCAGTCTTGAAAACCCTAAACTTTGGAATTCTTGAGAGCAAAATTCACTAGTCTAAATTGAGAGTATTCTTGAGCGACCTTGGTCACTTAAGATATAATTAACTATAGGGGTTTGCCTCTACAGAGAACTTTACCCAGCTTAATATAAACCCTATCTAATCTTCCAAGTTAGATAGGGCAACTTGTCGGCTTATATAAAAAATAGTTTTACAGACTAAATAGATGTCATTAATACTTTACTTTATTTTATTGAGCATCACTAGCAAGAGTAGTATCTATCCCTCAGGGTAGATACATCATTTATGGTGTTATGCTCGATCACTTAAACTATTATATATATGAGATCAATTTGGTCTCATATTTTCAAAGTTGACACATTATTTTTCAAAATTAATGTGCTACTTTTCCAAAATCAAATTTGTTTATATATACTAAATTAATTTTTTTAAAAAAAATTAATTACTTTTTCAAAACAACAAAATCAACTTGATCGATATTCCTTTCCAACATTTTTGGCAACTTCATTGGGGAATAGTTCCTCTCTCCTTCAATAATCATACGATTTTGATTTCATAAATCGGCAACAAGCTCATGTCCCTCGTGGACCAAGCTACTATTCTTCTGTTGGCATACCTCGCTCATTTTTTCCTTGAATGGGTATATTCAACTTCTCTTGGATTCTAGAGGGCGGTCCCGGGATCCTTCCACCTCCTGAGTTTGAAATTGATCCCCAATATGTGTTAGCTTAAGAGCAGATCTGTTGAGGTTAATTTGGTGCAAAGTCCACACTTCCCCTTTGGTTCGGATTGAGTCATTTTCTTTTTTGTCTTCTTCCCCTTGCTAATTTATTTTTAATGAATTATGCCAATTTTCAACTTTCCAAACCTTTTCTGGTGCTGCCTCATCCTACGGCCCATCATGTTTTACACTCGACGCTCCAACATTCGGCACCGCCAGCCACCTCAGCATCACGCATCACGCGGTTTGTCTATCATCTCCTTGTCTGGCTCCATCATGACCATCCATAGAATAAATGTGCGATCGGACGACTCTCCGTCATCATCCACAAGTGTCCAAACCTGAGAACCGTTCACACTAAAACCTTAAGAACTTTGTCTAGACTCAATCAAATTGCATGGGGTTTATTTCTAAACCCTTATATACTTAAGATACATTTATCCATACAGTTAATCAAGCATGAAATCAAGCCATTACACATGAATAATCAAAATAAGCTTGGTTCGTCTGAGAGGGGAGGCCTCAATCAGATGGTCTTGGCAGCTTTGACTGGGTCCAAAAAATCTCTAAATGAAGTTTTAGGCCCTAATGAATTGTCTAGCTATGAGTTCAATCAAGCTTGGTTTCAGTTTTTTATCAAAGTCTATGTTAGGGGCTCTCTGTGATGGGGCTTTTATGGGGAATAAACTTCTCTCACTCTGATGATGGTGTGGGCACAGTTAATTGACCTTCGGTGGACTATGGAGGTGTGGGGAAATATGTTCTGTTCTTGAGGCAAATTTTAGTGAAGAAATTGGCTTTGTGGGGTGGTTGTGACTGGCTGAGAGCAAGGGGATTGAACTTAAGATGGTTAGGAGAGGCTCTAGTGAGATTTTGGCAGTGTTTCCCTAAGGTTTCAAGCTCTCTCCTCTTTGGTCATGGAGATGTTAATTTAAAGCCATGGCTTCTTGGTGGAGCTTAGAGGTTTTGATGGGTGCTAAAGCTTGCTGAGGTAGAGGGAAAAAAGTCACAAGCATCCAATTGGAGTGAGCCAAGTCAGAGAGTTCAAATTTTATGTTTTTGTCATTTGAGGCTCCTTTGGGGTGACTATTTCCAGTAGCTGAGGTGGTGGCTAGCCAAGTTTAGTCATTTCTTGGCTCAAGGAGGTTTGGTATGGCTAATTATTATTAACTCCCAAGGGTAAGCGATGATGGAAAAGATATTTCAAGTTTAGGCCAAATATGGGTGAAATCTCTTAAATTAGGGGACCATTTGTCCATAGCTCCTCTAGGGTGGGCTAGGTGAGTCCAGCCTAGTCACTAGGGTACAGAAGTTGGATGTAGAAGCTTTGGCTTGTTCAATTTGGCATGGCTTGATCAATTTGACATGGCTTGGTCAATTTTGGTGCATGGGTTCAAATTGGATGAAATTGGCTTGAAGTTAGGTTTGGGTTGGGCTAGCCATGACATTGGACTTAATTGATTAAGCAACGTGGTGCAAATGATTGTCATAAAGAGTTTAGAAAAGATTTGGAGTGATTTTAAATTGATTTGATGGGTCAATTGGAAGGATTTTGAGCAATTTGGGGATGTTAGCTTGGACTTGTGTTTAGGTTAGGCTAGAGTTGGGTCCAGTCCAAATTGAGAGTTCAAAATGGTCTAGAGAGATGTAATGAAGAGTTCTCAACACTAATTGGGTGTCAATTTTGGGATTTGGGCATTCAATTTGGTGATATTTTCATACATGACTAAATTGGGGGCCTTGGCCCAAGTTGGTTTTGATTAAAATTGGGGCTTGACCAAGGCTAATTGAAGGTTCAATTTGGTATGTGGAAGTGTTTTGAAAAGTTTATCATGCAAAATTTAGGCAATTGGATAGCTTTGGGCTTCAATTCGGTGAGATTTTGATTTTTGGTCAAATTGGGGCATTTTTAACTTGGGTTAAAATTGGGTTCCAATGTGGATCAATTGGGCCTGTATTTCGTTTGAATTAAGTTTGTTCATGATGAATTTGAGTTTAGAATTGAAATTGGAGAAAATTTGGATTAAATTGGTCGACATTTAGGGTGAATTGGGGTAATTGGGCCTTTAGAGGCAATTTGGGGATTTTTTTCAAAATGAGTCAAATTGAGTTCAATTGAAGGGTCTAAATTGGTTTTGGGGATATTTGAAATGATTTTGAAGGTTTTGGTAAAGTTTGGGCCACCAAGGGTATTTTGGTAATTTTGGCAATTTGAGGGGTATTTTGGTAATTTGGGGACGTTTTGGGCAATTTGGGTGCTTTTAAATGGTTCGAGATGATTTTTGAACAAATTTACATATTTGGGGTGAAATTGGGGCAATTTGGTAAATTGGGTATATTTGGGGGCAAAAGGCTAAGTTTGGTATTTTAGTGAAAGTGAGATGCCAACCACCCTATTGGAGATATGGACCAATGTAATCTCCATTTGGGTCCTCTATGTACTAGTCTTATCTAAACCCTAGCCTAGGGCTGATGGGTCTAGGTGATCATCTACGTGAGTCTCTTAAAAGATCAAGGGATCAGGGTTAACAAAGTTTGGGTTTTGGGTTGTGAGTGGAGTGTAATGTGCAAATTAGTGACAGTGTATGCACTAGCTCAAGACCAACAC
>NEWO01001007.1:10139-25760 GCA_003013225.1 Phalaenopsis aphrodite
TAAAAAGATTATTCCTTCCCAAAAATTGCCAAAAATTTCCATTTAAACCCAAGTAACTACCATTTCACCGGTCTCACCGTTGGCAGGGTCGAGGGTGCCATCGATGAGTCTCTGTATTAATTTTGCCTGGACTCTCGGGAAAAACTCGTCTTCAGCGGCATCAAGGGTGGCGTCGGCGTCCAAGGTAAAATTTTCACAGTTTTCGCTCTGGTCCGAATGCGTTCCAATTTTTCTCTATGGATTCAATTTTTAAGATGTTTTAAGGGTAAATAAGAGTGGTAGAGCTTAATATTACCACATACTAATGATAATTTCAAATAAAAACTACAATAATCGCGATAAAAGTAAAGGTAAATATGTGTTGCCTCCCATAAAGAGCTTGGTTTAACGTCGTCAGCCCGACCTATTTAGATGTTATTCAGGTTGACTGATCATTAAAACCTCTTTAAAATTTGGTCTTTTACTCTCATAATATGGTTTTAATCTGTGTCCATTTACTTTAAATTTATTTCCCATCTTCTGATCTTCAATTTCAACAGCTCCGTAAGTATAAACTTGAGTTACAATAAGGGGTCCTAACCAACGAGACTTCAATTTCCCAGGAAATAACTTCAACCTAGTGTTCTAAAGTAAAACTTCTTATCCTAGTTCAAAGTTCTTCGGGTTAATCTTTTGATCATGCCATAACTTTAATATTTCCTTATAAATTTTGTCGTTATCATAAGACTCATTTCTTAATTCTTCCAATTCATTTAGTTTTAACAATCTCCTCTTACTAGCATCTTTAAAATTATAATTGAATTCTATAATCGCCCAATATGCTTTATGCTCTAATTCTACTAGTAAGTGACAAGTCTTTCCAAAAATCAGTCCGTAAGGAGTCATTCCAATAGGAGTTTTATAAGCAGTCTTGTAAGCCCATAATGCGGTATCCAATCTAGTGGGCCAATCTATTCTACTAGGGTTTACAGGCTTTTCAAGTATTTGGTTAATCTCTCTATTAGAAAATTCAGCTAACCCACTGTTTTGAGGATGATAGGCAGTAGAGATTCTATGAATAATATAAAATTTTTCTGCCAATCTCTGAATATATTTATTCCTAAAATGAGATCCTCCGTTAGTGATAACCATTCTAGGCATTCCGTATCTAGTGAAAATATTTTTCATTAAAAACCTTGAAACACTTTTAGCATCACAACAAGGTAAAGCTTGTGCTTCAATCCACTTAGAAATGTAGTCCACTACAATTAATATATATAAGTTCCCAAATGAAGGAATAAATGGTCCCATAAAATCTAATCCCTAAACATCAAAGATCTCAATTTCTAACATGAAATTCTAAGGCATGTCATTTCTTTTAGATATATTGCCTACTTGTTGGCATCAATCGCAAGTTTTTATGTATCTTTAAACATCTCTAAAGATAGTAGGCCATTAAAATCCAGCTTGTAAAATTTTATAAGCAGTTTTATCTCCCCCAAAATGTCCTCCAAATTTAGAATCATGACATTTCTGAATGATTAGCTCAGTTTCTTCATAAGGTCCACATCTCCTCATAATCAGATCCTTACATTGTTTATATAAAAAAGGTTCATCTCAAAAATACACTTTTGCACCATGAATGAATTTCCTTTATTGTTGCAATGTCAACATAGGTGGCAAAATATCACTTACAATATAGTTAACAATATCAACATACCATGGTATTTTCCACTCATTAATATTATAAAGTTGTTCATCAGAGAAACTGTCTGTAATTTTGTTGTCAGTGTCAGATGATTCTTGGTTTTCTAATCTTGACAAATGATCAGCAATTTCATTATCAGTTTTCTTTCTATCAATAACCATAAGATCAAATTCTTACATCAAAAGTATCCATCTAATCAACCTTAGTTTAACATTCTTCTTTTGCATCAGATATTTAATAGCAGAGTGATCAGTATGCACAACACATTTAGCTCCAATTAAATAAGATTTGAATTTATCTAAAGCATACACAATGCTCAGTAACTCTTTTTCAGTAACAGTATAGTTAATTTGTAAATCATTAAGACTTTTAACAGTGTAGTATATAACTTTAAAAATCTTTTCATATCTTTGTCCAAGGACAGCTCCAATAGCATAATCACTAGCATCATATATATCATTTCAAATGGTCTCCCAATTAGGTGAAACTATAATAGGGGCTGTGATTAGTTTTTCCTTAAATAACTCAAAGGCAATTAAACAGCTTTCAGTAAATTCAAATTTCTTGTCCTTTTCTAAAAGTTGGCATAGACGTTTAGTAATTTTTGAAAAATCTTTAATAAAACTCCTGTAAAATCCAATATGTCCAAGAAAACTCCTAACCTCTCTTACATTAGTAGGTGTTAGTTTAGATATAACTTGAATTTTTGCAAGGTCTGCTTCCACACCATCTTCTGAAATTTTATGCCCTAACACAATTCCTCTTGCAACCATAAATTGACATTTCTCCAAATTCATAACTAAATTATTTCTTTCGCATATCTCTAAAACTTTTTCAAGATAATTTAAGCATGCGTCAAATGATATTCTAAATACAGAGAAATCATCCATAACTACTTCCAATCATCATCAATTAACTTACTAAATATGGACATCATACATCTCTGGAATGTTGTAGGTGCATTACATAATCCAAAATGCATTCTTCGAAAAGCAAAAGCTCCAGAAGGAATAATAAATGTTATCTTTTCTTAATCCTCACTAGCAATAGAAATTTTGATGGTAACCGGTATATCCATCCAAAAAATAAAAAATATTTGTGCCCAACAAGTTTATATACTATTTGATCTAAAAAGGGTAAAGGGAAGTGATCTTTTTTGGTGGCAGTGTTTAACTTTCTATAATCAATGCAAATATGCCACCCAGTAACTTGTGTGATAGGTATTAATTCATTATTTTCTTTTATTTCAAGAGTCACTCTTCCATTCTTAGGAACACAATGAATTGGACTTACACATGCACAATCTGAAATAGGATATATAATTTCAGTGTCCAACCATTTCAAAATTTCCTTCTTAACTACTTCTTTCATCATCAGATTTAATCTCCTTTGTGGATTAACTCTCGGTTTATATTGTTCATCTAATATAATTTGGTGCATACATATTGAAAGACTGATTCCCTTAATATCAGCTAAGGTCCAACCATAAGCTTTCTTATAACTTTTCAATGTATCTAAGAGTCTTTGCTCTTGTAAATCATTTAATTCTGAAGCTATAATAACTTGTAATGTAGATGTGTCTCCTAAAAACACATACTTCAAGTGGCTAGGCAATACTTTCAACTCAAGTTCAGGTGGTTTTATAATTGATGGTAAACGATTCTTATCAGTATTTTCCGTAATATCCAACATCTCAAATATTTCCTGAACATAATCTAATTCTTCATTTTCTAATTTGTCAAAAATAACTTCATTACTCTTTTCAAATTTTTCTTTCTCTTTAAAATGTTCTTTAAAATGTTCTTTCAATAGATGTTCACTAATTTCCATGCAAAAACATTCATTATCTCTTTCAACAGCAGGGTATTTCATAGATTTCGCAATGTTAAAAGTCACTTCTTGGTCATTAGTTCTCGTAGTTAATTCTCCTTTTTGAACATCTATCATAGCTTTTCCTGTAGCTAAAAATGGTCTCCCTAAAATAATTGGTATTTCTTTATCTTCTTCCATATCTAAAATAATGAAATCCAATGGAAAAATAAATTTATCAACTTTTACTGACACATTTTCTATAACTCCCTTTGAATATTTAACTGAACAATCCGCTAATGATAAAGTAACAGAAGTAGGTTAAACTTCTCCTAATCCTAATCTTTTGAAAATTGATGGAGGCATAAGATTAATGCTGACTCCCAAATCACATAAAGTTCTTGCATAAAATTTTTCACCAATAACACATGATATAGTGAAGCTGCTAGGATCTTTTAATTTTTTAGGATGCTTTTTCTGAATAATTGAACTACACTATTTGCTAAGTGCAATAATTTCATTATCCATGAACTGCCTTTTCTTGTTCAGAATATCATTCATAAATTTCACATAATTGGGCATTTTATCTAAAGCTTCTACGAAGGGAATATTTATTTTTAACATATTAAGAATTTCTAAACATTTTGAAGATTATTTGTTCTGTTTGTGTTGCTTTAATCTTTGAGGAAACAGTGGTAGAAGTTTCTCCGAAGTAATTTTCATTGGTGTAAATGGATACTCTAAATCTGGGTACTCATGACCCTTTTCTTTTTCGGTATCCACTTTCTCTTTTTTAGTTTCTGTTTCATTTTTGCACCCTTGTTTCCAATTCTTTTCCACTTCATAATTGTATCTCTTTGATTTGTTATTTTCCTTGATCTTTAGAAATTGATCCTTAATGCTGGCTTCCAAAAATAATAGAAATTTGTTCCAATTTTTTTTGAGATTGATCCTTAACTTTCAATTATGATTTTGGAATTAGTCCTTAACTTCTGACTCATTTCCCTTCAGAAGCAGTCCTTAACTTTTGATTCTTTTTCTTTTGAGATCAATCCTTAACTTCCGACTTCCTCTTGAGATTGATCCTTAACTTTCAATTCTCATTTTGGACTTAGCCCTTAACTTCTAATTTTCTCTTTTTTGGATAAGTACCTAACTTTCGATCCTCTTTCTTGAGATTAATCATTAACTTTCAATTCTCATTTCAGAATAAGTCCTTAACTTCTGATTCCCTCCTTTTGAGATCAGTCCGTAACTTCCAATTCTTTTTCTTGAGATTGATCATTAACTTTCAATTCTCATTTTAGAATCAGTCCTTATCTTTTGATTCCCTCCTTTTGAGATCGATCCCTAACTTCCAATCCTTTTTTTGAGATTGATCCTTGACTTTCAATTCTTATTTTTGGAATTAGCCCTTAACTTTTATTTCCTTTGCTTTCGAGGTCGGTCCTTAACTTCTAACTCTTGTTACAACAAAAATATATGCATTTATAGACTCATATTTTATAACTATTTTTGATGATATTGCACTTTATTGGAAGGTATTTTGATGTTTTCTTGGAGGTTGTTGATTTTTAGGGATTAAAAAAAAGAGAGCAAAAAGGATAAAATTTGGAGTCGAAATGATGTTTTTATGGAATTTCTCAGCACCGGCAGCACCGAGGGAAGCGTCGACGGCGTAGAAGAAATTAACATAAAGATTTTTTACTCCGCGCCGATGGCGCCAGACCAGTGTCGAAGGTGCCAAAGGAGGTTCAGACCCCGTTTCTAGAAGGTTTGATGTATTTGGACGATTTTTGAAAAGGTTTTGAAGATACCTCTTGGAGAACTGACCTTGGGCTCTATTTGAGGCCGAATTTCATCAGAAAATGGGCTCCTCTACATTTTTCACTCCTCTACTTACATTTTTTGCGCCACATCATTCCATTCCACTTCCATATTGGAGTCAATTAGTGATTTTATTTTCATAGTTTAGAGTTTTTGTGATGAGTGTTGGAGAAGGAGAAAAGTAAGAGATATCTTCTTCCTGCATTTCTAAGGAAATGCTACAATAGATTTGCTTTGAGAAAGAGGTTTCAAATACGTATTATTTTTTATTAGTGTTGTATGAAATTTCTTTTATATATGAAATTTATGTTTTTTATTTCTTTCTCATAAAAGTCTGAATAGTTCTCTATCTTTTTCCGTAATCTGAGATATGGTGAAATGAAAAGATAATATGAATGTGCCAATATTAAATTGTAAAATAAATTGTGATAAATTTTCAACTCCGAACATAATTTACTTTTCAATCTGGCTAATTAATTGTTAAAATATGTTGTAAAACATATGCTCTGGGAAATGGAGTACGAGTTCTACAATAGAAAATGGATCAGATTTGATTCCATGAAGGACAACATCATTTATGGAATTAAGTGCAAAAATTTTGAGAAATATTCTTTGTTGGGTGTAGAATTCGAGCACCTTTAGGGTGACAGACTAAAATCTTCAATTCAATCTTAGTATTTAAAAACTGAAGTGAGAGCTAGCCTTCACATGAAGGGAAGTGGGAGCTCTGGAGTGGAAGCCGGTATCCTCCTAGCCTAGCCATCGATTTAGGGACTAAAATCTGATATTAGCCAATGACATTCTATGCACTGTATCAGGGTAGAGAATTAAAATTGCTTCTATTTAGCACAATACATATTATGAACATTTATCTCTTCTTATTTTACCATAGCCTCGTTGTTGTGGGAAGGATGCTTTTTCACGTAAGAATCTCAGTTATATAAATATAGTTAATAGTTAGTATTTACTGTTTTAAATTTTGCATATTTGATTTTATAATAGTTTAGAAACTCAATTTTGATTACATCTCAATGATTGAAATAAGTGACAGTGATTTCAATTGACTTTCTGTTAATTTCTTAGCAAATTTATTATTTTCAATTTAAATCTTCTCTATAGGATCGATACTTGAGGCTTAAATAGAAAGTTCTTATTACTTGATAAGGATATTTATACTTACGTAGGATCCAAATATTAATTGATTATAATTAATTAAATTTTACACAATCTATCGCAACAAAAAAATTAGAATCAAGTTTTTGGCGCCGTTGCGTGGGGAAAGTAACAGTTGAATTAAATAGTTTTGATAAATTAGGAAATTTAGAGATAATATATATACCATAAAAAATTATTATATATATATATATATATATATATATATATATAATTATAATTTAAAAATAAAAAATCCAAAAAAGTATATTTTTTTAGAGTGTTTTACTTTGCTTGCTTTATTTGTTTATGCAAAATATTGGATATGAAGGTTTAATAGCCTACGATTCAGAATTAGAATGTACTATTAGAGATATTCAAAAACAACAAAGAGAAATTAAAAATTTACAAGAAATGATTAATAACTTTGATAATCCAATAAATGAAAATCGACAAAGACCTTTAAAAGAATATACCAATCCGAAAGCAGATGAACTTCACTTGACTATTCAAAATCCTGATGTTGCTGCTAATTTATTTAAGCTTAAACATATTATTTTCTAAATGGTACAAAATAATCAGTTTGGAGGATCACTTATTGAAGATCCTAACTTACATCTTGCTAATTTTCTTGAAATTTGTGCTACATTTAAATTTGACGGAGTGTCTAATGATGTTGTTAGGCTTAGACTTTCTCCTTTTACATTAAGGGATAAAGCCAAGGCTTGGTGAAATTTGTGAGCACCTGGATCTATTAGAACTTGGGAAGAACTATCACAAAAATTCTTGGCTTAATATTTTCAACCCTTGAAAAGTGCTAAACTTATAAATGATAGAACATCTTTTTGTCAATTTGAAGGGGAATCAATAGATGAAGCCTGCGAAAGATTTAAATATCTTCTTAGGAAATTTCCACATCATTCTTTACCATATTGTTTATAAATTCAAACATTTTACAATGGATTAGTAGGATCACTGAGATCTATTATAGATGTTGTTGTGGGTGGTTCATTAATGTCAAACCTTTTGATGAAGCATATGCTTTAATTGAAGAAATTGCTACTAATAATTTTAATATCCCTATAAAAGGGTAAATCCTAAAAGACTAGCTAGAATTCAAGATTCTGATGCAATGTCTATTTTAGCATCTCAAAGTTCTGCCATTTTTAAAAAGATTGATCAAATGGGAATGAATTATTTTCAAGTACCCCTAGTATTAGAGGAGAATTCACTAGGACATGTTATTGATAGTAAATCATCTTATGAAACTTTAAATGTTATAAATAATCAAGATAACAATCCTTATTCTAACTATTTTAACCCTGGTTGGAAAAATCACCCTAATTTTAGTTGGAATAATTATAATAATTCAGTGAATCCATCCGGAAATCTGAACAATCAAGGAAATTCTAATTTTTGACCTTATTATCCTCTGGGATTTAACTCCAACCCTAACCCAAAATTTAAGGAAAAGAAGTTGACGATGGAAGAAGTAATGTTGAATATGGGAAATCAAATACATAATCAAGGGGCTGTTATTAGAAATATTGAAAATCTATTAGGACATATTAATACTGCACTTAATAATAAACCTTCTGAAATTCTTCCAACTACTGTGGAAATTAATCCAAAAGATCAAAATAAAGGACAAATTAAAGCTATTCAATTACAAAGTGGAAAAGAAGTTGAAATAAGGATCCAAAGAGAAGTTGAAGTTGATGAAGAAAAGGAAGAAATGGAAAATGATCAACAGGAAAATAAACAAACACAGAGCCCTATAGAAAAACCATTACCTCTGTTTCCTTAAAGACTAAAATAGAAGAATAAAGATAAACAATTTACAATTTTTTTTAAAAACCTAAAGAAGTTAACAATAAATATTTCTTTTGTTGAAACTTTTGAACAAATGTCAAGTTATGTTAATTTTATGAAGGATGCATTAAATTAAAAAAAGGAAGTTTACAGATCATGAGGCCATTGCAGTTAGTGAAGAGTGTAGCGTTATTTTTCAGAAAAAGGTTTCTGAAAAATTAAAAGATCCTGGTAGTCTTACTATACCTTATGCAATTGGAGAAAAGTTTTGCGGAAAAGCTTTATGTGATTTAGGAGTGAGTATCAATCATATGCCTTTATGAATTTTTAAACGTTTATATTTGTGAGAAATTTCCCTACTACTGTAACTCTTCAGTTAGCTGATCGATCAATAAATTATCCAAAAGGAGTTATAGAAGATGTGCTGGTAAAAGTGGATAAATTTATTTTCCCTGTAGACTTTATAGTATTGGAGATGGAGGAAGATAAAATGATTCCCATTATTTTAGGGAGATCATTTCTCACATAAGAAGAGTTGTAATAGATGTGCAAAAAGGAGAATTAATGATTAGAGTTAATGATCAAGAAGTGAAATTTAATATAGCAAAAACAATGAAATATCCTGCAATAGAAAAAGATAATGAATGTTTCAGGATGGAAGTAGATGATTATCTAAGTATTGAGTAGTTTAAGAATGAACTCAAAGATAAATTAAAGTAAGGAGAAATTTTTTATACTAAAAAAGAAGTAAAAGAAGAAGATTTAGATTATATTCTGGGTAAATTTGAAGCATTAGATTTGCTGGAAAATGATAGTAGAAGTCTTATTCCTTCAAGTATTAAACCGCCTGCACTTAAATTGAAGATATTACCTGCCCATTTAAAATATGTATTTTTAGGAGAGTCATCTACATTGCTTGTTATTATATCTTCTGAGTTAGCTGAAATTCAGAAACAAAAGTTGATAGAGATGTTGAAAAAGTACAAAAAGGCTTTTGGATGGACTTTAGCAGATATTAAAGGAATTAGTCCTTCAATTTGTATGCACAGAATTTTATTAGATGAACAGTATGAACCTAAAGGAGATTCTTAGAGCAGATTAAACTTAATAATGAAAGAAGTTGTTAAAAAAGAGATTTTAAAGTGGTTAGATGCTGGAATAATATGTCCTATTTAAGATAGTGCTTGGGTAAGCCCAACTCACAGTGTTCCGAAGAAAGGAGGAGTCAATGTTGAAGAAAACAAGAAAAATGAATTAATACCAATAAGACAAGTAAGTGGTTGGCAAATTTGTATTGACTATAGAAAACTAAATATGACGACCAGAAAAGTTCACTTTCTTTTGCCCTTTCTAGATCAAATGTTAGATGGATTGGCTGAGAACAAATACTATTGCTTTTTAGATGGATATATCAGATATCACCAAATTCTTATTGCTTCAAAGGATCAAGAGAAAACAACATTTACAAGCCCATATGGAACATTTGGTTTTTGTATAATGACTTTTAGACTGTGCAATGCATGTGCAACATTTCAAAGATGCATGATGTCGATTTTTAGCAATTTTTTAGAGCATGGAATGGAAGTATTTATGGATGGTTTTTCTATATTTGGGACTTCGTTTAAGTTATGACTTAATAATTTAGAAAACGTTCTGGAGATATGTGAAAAAATTAACCTAGTCTTAAATTGGGAAAAACGTCAATTTATGATTGTAGGAGGTATTGCTCTTGGGCATAAAATTTCTGAAAATGGCTTGGAAGTAGATCTTGCTAAAATCAAGTTTTAGAAAGATTACCACCTCCTAATAATGTTAAAGGGGTGAGAAGTTTTCTAGGACATGCTGGTTTTTACAGGCGCTACATAAATTTTTTTTAAAAAATAACTAAACCCCTATGCCAACTTTTAGGAAAAAAAATAATTTGATTTTAATGAGGAATGCATAGCAGCATTTGAATTATTAAAGAAAAATTAATCACTGCACCTATAATAGTACGACTTGACTAGGAGAAACCGTTTGACACAATGTGTGATGCTAGTGATCATGCTATTGAGGCTGTATTAGGACAAATGCACGACAAAATTTTTAAAGTTATATATTATGCTAGTAAAGCTCTAAATAATGCTCAAATTAAATATACTACTATTGAAAGAGAGTTATCAACTATTGTCTATGCCTTTGATTAATTTAGATCTTATTTAATTGGAACTAAATGTAAAGTGCATACAGATTATTATGTTATTAAATACTTGATGCAAAAGAAGGATGCTAAACAAAAATTAATTAGATGGATACTTCTGTTGCAAGAGTTTCATTTTCTCGTGGTAGATAGAAAGGGAAATGATAATGAAATTATTGATCATTTGTCTAGAATAGAAATAGAAATATTAACTAATTTTATAAATGAAATTTTAGAAAATTTCCTTGATATACATTTTAATAGTATTAATGAAATGGATGTACCGTGGTTTGCTGATATAGTAAACTATATTGTAAGTGACATTCTACCACCTGATATCGAAATTCTACAATTAAAGAAATTTATCTATGATTCGAAAGACAATTTTTGGGATGACCCATATTTATATAAACAATGTAAAAATTTAATTACTAGAAGATGTGTACCTTATGAAGAAACTCAACAGATAATTGAAAGATGCCATGATTCTGAATTCAAAGGAAATTTTAAAATAAATAGAACTGCATATAAAATTTTGCAATCTGGATTTTATTGGCCTACTATTTTTAGAGATGTTAATGAATATATTAAAACATGGGATAGATGTCAACGAGTAGGAAACATTTCTAAAAGAGATAAAATGCCTCTAAATTACACATTAAAAGTTGAAAATTTTGATGTGTGGGGATTAGGCTTTATGGGACCATTTATGCCTTCATTTGGAAATTTATATATATATTTTTTGGTTGATTATATGTCTAAGTGGATTGAAGGTGTTGTTGTGCCTAAGAGTGATGCTCGGAGTGTTTCTAAATTTTTAATTAAAAATATTTTTACAAGATATGGAAAGAAGAGAGTAATCATTACTCATGGTGTATCTCATTTCAGGAGTAAGAGAATCAAAAAATTAATCAAGAAATATGATATAATGCATAGATTCTTTATTGCTTATCATCCTCAAACTAGTGGTCTAGCAGAAATATCAAATTGTGAAATTAAACGCATTTTAGAAAAAACTGTAAATCCTTATAAATTTGATTGGTTTGCTATACTAGATACTACATTATGGGCATACAAAATTGCTTATAAAACTCCTATAGGATTGTCCCCATATAGATTGATTTTTGGAAAAACATGTCATTTACCAGTAGAATTGGAACATAAAGCATTTTGGGCTATTAAAGAATTAACTTTTAATTTAAAGGATGCTGGTGAAAAAAAATTTTTGCAACTCAATGAATTTGAGGAGAGTAGAAATGAAGCATATGATAACACAAAAATCTATAAAGAGAAAATAAAAATATGGCATGATCAGAAGATTGTTAAGAAGAAATTTGAACCTGGATAAGAGATTCTATTATATAATACAAGATTGAGATTGTTTATGGGAAAACTAAAATCCAGATGGTTAGAACCATTGAAAGTGATTAAAGTCTATCATTATGGAACTGTTGTTATTAAAGATTCTAAAACTGGAAATATATTTAAAGTTAATGGGCATCATTTGAAATATTATTACGAAGGGCACATACCTCAATTTAAAGAAGTTTTAATGTTAAGTCAACCCAACTAAACAAATTGTAAGTCGGGCTGACGACGTTAAACCAAGCACTTTGTGGGAGACAACCCATACTTATATTGATATGTATTACCATTTAGTTTATTAAGAGTTATTAATTAGTAGATAATAATCCTACACAATTGCATTTATTATAAATTAAGTCAAATATTCGTATTGGAGAAAATTTGGAATCGAATTGAATAAAAAAATGAAAATCGCAATTTTTGCCACTGGCGCCGATGGTGTTAGAATGGGCTCCGACGACGCCCTTCATAACAGGCATCAGCGCTGGCAGTGTCAATCAGGAGCCCCGATGGCACCGAGTGCGGTTGAATAGTTTTAGATGACTTTTGGCTGGTTTTGGCGTTATTTCACTTCATAATAACCATCGGGACGAGTTTAAAAAGGCCTAAAAACATCCTTGGAAGCCTAGTAACTTCCTATTTTCAGATTCCATGGCTTCCAATTCTAAAAATACTTTAAGGTATGGAGTTTTCAATAAAAGAAAGTTTTTCAGTTTCGACGCGCAGCGATTGTACGATAAAGTTATTACGAAGAGGAGATTGATTAAGGAAAAGAGGATTTATTAATTATGGAGTGATCAATCCTACTAATCTGATTTATAAAATTATTCTGCAAAGCTGTTGGGAAGTTTTGTGTTACACTATGTCTGTAGTTGTCGTACCTGTGGTGAAAGAGTTTTATGTAAGTTACATGGAATTACTCAAGGTGTTATCTTCATATGAGGTAAGGCTATACAATTTACTCCTACAAGGATTAATGAATTGCATATGATAGACAATATTCCAATTTGTTATTATACAAATTTAATTCCCACACGATATTTGATGCAAGACATGTATAATCTTCTAACGGATGAAAGTGATGTGTGGGAGATACGAGATGAAGGATATTTTAGTTTTTCCACTTCATTACTTAATCCAATTTCGAAGTAATGGCATTTCTTTATTGCTACAAAATTACTCCCTATAATGAAAATTAGTAGAGTTACCAAAGAATGTGCTATTTTAAATTACTGCATTCAAATTAAAAAACCCATTGATATAGGATATATTATATTTAAATCTATTATGGGTATCCTTACTAGTGAACCAATTTAAGGACTTGGGCATCCATCTACTATCTTTTTGATTTGCAGTCAAGTCCAAGTTCCATATGAATGTTGGGAAAATACTTTATTACCATAAGAGCCAATGAATCCTATAGATGAGAATTATTGCGCAAATGGAAATGAAGTATTAGAAGCCATCATAGATCAACCTTCACATGCTTCAACTCCATGAATACCACCAACAGTTGGAAGTTCGCTTGCTTTGGAAAAGAAATTGAAGAAAATTAAAAGGGAACTTCAGAGTATTATGAATGCAGTAGCACATCTTAAATACCTTTTTGATCACCTAGATTGGACAATGAAAGAAAATTTTGATCACACTGGAATTTTTTAAAACAGGATTAGTTTGAATGTTTAAAGAAAAAGGCTGGATCGAAGAAATTTTGACAGATCAATTCTCATATCAATCCTTCTACAACTTATATGTTCATTACCGATCTATGAGAGATATCAGACGAGGAGGAAATACTGAAGAAGAGGTGTAATAATTGAATACTTTCAATTCTTTATCTACTTTAGAACATTATATATATATAATGTAATTGTGTGGATTTAATTTGGCTTGGTTTGATTTTTGCTTTAGAATTCTGAACTTCGATGGTGTGTACAATTTTGTGACAGAGTTTAGTGTCGTGGCTTGATTTCAAAACTCATTTATAATTAGTTTGTTTAATATGTTTGCTTGTGTAATTAAAAATTGTGTTCATCAAAAGTGTACTTTCATATATAAAAGTTAATTTGTTATTGTTTGTGAAAATTGGTGTTTGTGAAATGTTTTGTTTGTGAATTATTGTTAGATAAGAATATGTGTTTAAAATACTAAAAATTTTTGGAGTAAGTTAATAGGAAATTGAAAGTTAAAAAAATTAAAATATGGAATTTTTGGGGCCTTCAGCCTCGACGGCAGATTTTAACCCCTAAAAATTTGCAATTTTTACTGTGGCCACCATTTTTACGCTTAAGTCATCTTCAACCTTCAATTTGGGCGGCTAGGGCTTGATTTTGGGCTGATTTCAGGTAATTTTGAGGCTAAAAGACTTCAGATTTCATCTTCTCTAGGTAAGAGCTACACTTTACTTTAAACCAAAATTTTTTTATTTTCACCAAGGATTAATCTCACATTGCATGGATCTGAAAATATGGAAATTTTTTAAGAAATTTTTGAGAAAATCCTTGGTGATGAACTCTTATTTAGTGATTTGAAGTTTAAAATGTTTTACATTTTAATTTTTGGAATTTTAGAATTTGTTCGGATTTTTCAAAATTTTCTAGATCTAATATGGAACCTAGATCGAGCAAAAAGAAAGTAGAATATGACGAGCAGAGATTTGTTAGCTTTAGAGCCAGTGCTTGATTTCATAGCATTTGTGAAAATAAGAAAGTAATTCAGGACCGAGGTTTTAAAAATCCAGGAGGAGATGTTGAACGTTTGCTTATTGCTTGAGAGTGAGAAAATTTTTGTTATTTTACTGTCGATGCGATAGTTGGGATTGTAATGGAATTTTATGCTATCCTTTCTGAAGCTTCTGATGATTATGTATTTGTTTATGGAAAATGGTAGAATTTACACCAAATAAAATAAATGAGTTTTATTCTGTAGAAGAAGTGTATAGATGTCAGTATCATTCTTTTTCTGTTACAAATCAGGGTTTAGATGAAGTTATTCCTTTTCTGACTAGTGAGAAAGGGGCTTTGAAAATAAAAAAAATGGAGTTAAAGTTAACTTTCCAAGACTAGTTTAAATGTAGTATCTAAGGTCTGATATTATTTTATTTCTTAAAGAATGATTCCGACGAACCATCATAGTGAGGTGACCAAAGATAGAGCCATCCTGAACTACTGTATTCAGCAAGTGTTGGATATAAATATAGGCTTTATCATTTATATGAACACTCGATCTATTACTCTAGGAGAGACTTCTGTTGGATTGGCACACCCTGCCCTTATTTACACACTTTGTGAGCAGGCAGGAGTTGATTTCAAACCTAGTGAGGAGAGGATAGAGCCTCAGAGACCCATTGGACCTTCCAATATCAAATGGCCCCAGCAACAGGGAGTTGTTGGATAAGATGATGATACAACAGAGTGATATTTTGAGAATGGATCATAGGATGTAGAATATAGAAGCCAGACATGCTCACAGTGATGATCTGATTCGCAAGAAATTTGAGTATGATGCTGCTTATGATGATGCTTTAGTGAGATACCTGAGGGGTGACCATACAGTTGAGACACCCTACTTATACTCCATATCAGCAGCAGAAGTTAGATGTCGATGATGAGGAAGATGATGACGAGTGATATATTTTCTTTTTTTGGTTGTGTTTGTACTGTGTGATTGTGTTGTTTGTGTTGTGATGTTATTTAGACTTTATTGTTATGTTTTGTAAAACTGTAATGTGAAAAACTATTTTCAATTTTAGAATTTTATTTTATTATGTTGTCATTTTTAGCACTTTGTT
>NEWO01001007.1:32236-47199 GCA_003013225.1 Phalaenopsis aphrodite
AGTAAAAATTTTAATGGATTATGCTTTACCTTGGTCAAGTTGTTGAATTTTCTTTGAAAAATCCCATTCTTGCATATATATTATTATATAAATTAATTTAAAACATAAAAAATCACATTTTCTCCTCTGTTGTCTTAATTGACCCATGAGTGTGGTGGGATTAAAATTCTAAAGTCATCTGAAACAAATTTGAAGAATTATGAAGTGATGGAGCCTTAGGGCAAAAGTGTAATTTTTGAAATTTAGTCTTAATTAACATTTAGGCTTAATTCAAGAAAGGGAAAAGGGCAACCTATGATATTAATTAACATATTTAGATGATTGAAACACAAGAGACTAATTAGTAGAGACTAATCTCGCCTTTCCATAGTTGAAAGATAAATGTGTAAACTTTCTAATTCATTAAAGTTTGGAAGTCTGTCAAATTAAATAATCCTAGAATTACGGGTATGGTGTTGGCTATTAATAACTCATTAATTTAATACCCTCATTTTGGATGTTCAAATAACATTCAAATGTCTTGATGATGAATTATTATCACTTAGAAATCTCCTTCAAAATGATTAAGACATTCATCGGGACCTTAAGGGCTTAGAAGTGACTTGTGCTAAATCAAATTTGGTTAAATTAGGATTAGAAAAGTGAATGTAAATAAAAGTTGAACACCTTTGAAACACTAAAAGCCCAAGCCAGAACTAAAATTAGCTAAGTGTCGTAGTAACACTAACTTGCCCCTTTAAAAGTCTTTACCCACATAATTTTCAAATTGAGTGATAAATGATAATTACCCTATTCTTAGGGATAATTCAAACATCACTGTTCATTAAACACTAGAAATATTTACAGCATGGATTATCAAGCAACATAATAAGTTTAAATGAGCTCGAAACTTCTCACTAGGCGGTGAGAAGGAAGCATGGACCTGCTTCTTTCTCCAAACCTGTTGGATATCTCACAGGTATACTAAACTTAATATATTTTGCTTAACAAAAATCATCCATAATCAAAATAATAAGGACCCACCAAGATTTGAGTTAGGAGTTGGTAGATCACTAGAATCTTATTTCTCTCACTTCTTATAAGAGGACCTTACATGAATTTTGGAGTTTCAAGCGGTGGAACGAGAAGACTCGTCAGGTACGCTTTTACAGTTTACAATAAAATCTTTTTCTATACTTTCGATAATGTACTTTCATGCATATAAACTTGCATGTCTAACATTGATGTCACCTTGCATGAAAACCAAAACTGCTAGAAAAGCCATAAAACCAAAACCAAAACTAAAATCAACCAAGGTAAAATTCACCTCCACAACATTCAAAGTATAATACAACTAAAAATTTAATCACTAACATCACACAAAAAATCAATTGCAATTAAATTAAGATGTCTCTATTGCATGATTGGGAATCCCTAAGAGGAAGTAACCTACTACTGCTAACGAGTCTTCCCACTGTTTATATGAAAGTATGGAACTAATTAAGTCGAGTTTAATAATTTCATTTGGACTAAGTAAATTCGATTGAAAATAGTGGTACCGGAATGAGGTAATTGTAGGATCCTTACCGGTGTCACTCTAATCAACTTTAACATGCCCCCATAATTTTTTAAAGAACTTCAGCCATAGGGCCATCTGATTTGACATCATAACATCACACCCTAGAAAATTTAAACTCATCATGACGAGGAGCTTAGAGCTAGCATGGTGGGCAGGATGACCATCTTCAATAGCAAAACTTGTCTTCCCAAGCTAAACCATTCCTTCCTTAGAATTAAACAACCAAAGTCATAGGTTTTTGAGTTTATCTTCTTATGCAACATAAATTTTCAACTTATCTTTAGGCCTTTGTACAACTCTGTTGTACAATATATGTTCTAACTCGTCTTAGGATTCCAAGGCTATCGTTCATCACAAACTGAATCCTCACTTCTCCCAGGCTATTTGTGTGATCTTTTCACACGAATGTAAGCCTTAACAAATAAAATTAGCAGGATGAAACACCTAAATAAATTTCTCCTCAAAACTGAAGCCAAACAATAGAATGGACTGGGAAGTCACCGAGGTTCTCCTTCGGAGCTGTGACATCCCCTAGTTCTTTTTCTTTTAGATTCTACAATAAATCTTCCAAATTTGAACCAATCCCTTTTCACGCCTCTTTGTCTGATATCGTTGAAAAGTCATCTCCTTTGACCTCCTTGAAGATAATATTTCCTGATTTTTATTAAAAGTTTTCTTAGGTGAATTCGGTTATCTAAGATGTAATAAACTATAGAGGCTTGCCCTTATATGAAGCTTGAATGAACCCAGTTTAAAATAAACCTTATTTAATTCTTCATACTAAATGGGAAAATTATCGGCAAATAAAACGATTTCGCAGACCAAATAGATGTCATATAGTTCTTAATTTATTTGATCAAGCCTCATCCTTAAGTCTTGTGTTTATCCTTTGAGATATATACAGGGTTTGAGGTACACTGCACTTTCATTTAAACTATAAAAAATTTGGGGTCAGTTTGATTTCATATTTTTCTAAACTATATATACACATGTAAATTAAAATGTCATTCCAAAGCGGGCGATTGGATTTTGATTCTGGAGTTTGAGAGCTTCTTACGAGCAACACCCTCAATCAAAATAATGTCAACATATATGAAGTTATACTAGGGAAGTAAAATTTGATTTTAGAAATGAGTAAGAGAATTTAGTTGAAATTTTGAGTAATGAAGAAAAACTTTTAAGTTAAAAGTTTTTAGTGTAGAAAACGAATAATATAAGTAACTATCTTTAGTAAGAAACATTGTATTTTTGAAAATTTTAGAAATTTAGACTTTATTTTTAATGCTTAAATTTCTTTTATTAAAAATAATTTTCAACTCTATTATTATATTTATAAGTAAAAGTTTTGTATCAAGACTTTGCTTTAGGAAAGGAAAAGTAGAATTCAAAATTATTAAAGGCCTATCTAGATATAGTAATCCTTTCCTAAAAAAAGAAAAAGAGAAAATAAAGAAAAATAAAAAAGAAAAAGAAAAAGATGAAGAAGAAGAAGAAGAAAAGTGAGGGAGGAGAAGCTTGAGGATTAGTGCCTAATCAAAAATTGGTTCTACATTTGAGTTTTTTAAAGGATAAGACCTGAGAAAATCTTAAGCTTATAGATATAATATAGTAAGTAAAATTATTCTTAACAAAAATGTTTAAGTGGAGGTAATGAAAGAACTAAATTCTAAATTTGGAAAAATAACAATATTTCTGAATTAGATAAGAACTCATATTTTCATCTTTCTTAACATTAAAAATTGCTAAACTTTAAGTTGGTCTCATTTACTGCATATTTTTTTCTAAATTGGACTACTATATTTCTAGTAAATCCTAAAGAAACTCATATACATATGATACATATTTAGTTTCTAAAAGATTGAAGTGTCACTTGATGACAAGTAACATTTTAAGTTTGGGAGATTTTGATATGCCTAAAATACATAGTGTTTTTCGACACATTTTTATATCTATTTTTGAGATATTGCACTTTAATGGAAGGTATTTTTGTGTTTTTCTTTCAGGTACAGGTAAAAAGGTGAAAAAAGCTTAGAGGATTGAATAAGGATCAAATTTGGAGCAAATCGGTGAAAAATGTGTAAAACTTTTTTGGTGCCTAAGCGCATGATTTGACCCTTAAGCGTCGGGTAAACAGAGAAGGCCATACCTAAGCAACAGAGGCCCCGCGCTTAAACACCAGTGGTAGTTATTGAAAGAGTAAATTCTACTTTTATGAATTTTGAAGAGGTTTTTGAGGCACCAATTGGCTTAATAGGTGCTTACATCCACGAAGGACAAAAATTATTGCGAAAGGATGCATCTCTTGCGGAAATACATTTAATTAAGACACATTTTGAATAGATACCAAGGCACCTTTTGAAGAATTATAAAAGAAGAAAGATTGAGACTTTGAAAAGGGGTCATTAAAGTAGTGGGAAAGTATTGAAAGTTCTAAAATTGGGGAGTTAGTTGGAGAGATTTTTAGACACCACATATTTATCCTTTTTAATTTAGTTTTATATTGAGAGTGTTGTAAAAATGAAGAGATTCAAAGGAACTTCAAGAGTTTGGTGGAGGACTTGAGATAAGTTTTTATCTTTCTTTTAGACTACTTTTGGTTTTAATTGAGACTTGTTGCTGGTTTGCAAATATTTTCTACTTTTAATCTAAAGTGTGGTTTTGTTTTCTCCATGGATTCTGAGTAGTTTTCTTTATCTTTCTTCTTAAAATGATAAGTAATTAAGTGTTGGATGGAATTTGTGAAGAGTATTGATCTTTAATGTTTGAAGAAGTTGTGATGATTTAAATCCATGTACTTCATTTGCTTCTTTATTTGGCCAATCCAAATGTTAAAATTTGTTTTGTGAACATGTAAGAATTGGGCTAGTATTGTCTCAGTCAACAATTGGAAAGAATCACATGAGGTTGTATGAATGAAAATATAGTTCATGTGATTGAGTGCAAATAAATAAGGAAAAATTCATTGAAGGGTCAAAAGTTAGAGGACTTTAAAGTGACAGGTTAAAGCCCCAACTTGGTTTATTGTTTTAGGCTCTACTACGAGATGTTAGCCCCCAGGTGGAGGGAATCGAGGGAACTCACGAGTGAGAGCTAGTATTTTCCCTGCCTAGCCGATCTTCAGAACTATTCAAACTTAAATTAGCCAATGTTCTTTATAACATCTATAGTAAGGTTAAAGAAAATTATTGCTCCTATTTGGTACAACACAATATGCATATTTTCATATTAGAATTCTTATATGTATTACTGATTCAATATAAGGAGAAAGATATTTTCATATTTAGTGCTTTTCTTCTACAAAAAATGAAGTTATCTTTTTTATGTTTGTTCTGTTTTTATCAAAATATTAAAATTACCAAAAATATTTAAACTTTTTTTTACTGCGAAAACATATTTAGTTTAAAAAAATATATATTTAAAAATAGAAAGTTTTCCAAAAAGTGCATATTGCATATCTTCCCTGTGGCTTCGAGATTCAGGTCTTAATCAAAAGTCTTATATTACTTGATAACGATACATATACTTACATAGTATCCTAATATATAAAAATTAAAAGTTAAATTCTTATTTTTCTTCAAGATCATGTTTTTGGTTTTGTTGCGAAATAAGAAAATATAAGTGAAAAATATAATTAGAATTTTTGTTATGTTGTTGCATATAAGCCGTTTAGGGATCAATAACCATGTGGGGTATTGCTCCTCCCGCACGAAATTAGTGACTATTAATTTCCTTACCTCAGCAATGACTTGCTGCTCTATCTCAAAGCGCACTCTTCTTGGAGCTTATTTTACTGGGACTATATCTTTGTCCACATCGAGCTTATGAACTGCCACTTCTGCTGATAGTTTTGTCATTGCATCATAACTCCATGTGAAGCAATCTTTGAATTTTGTTAACAGTTTGATCAATCCTAAAGATTCTTCATTGTTGAGTAGAGAACTTATAAATGTAGGTCGAAGCTGTTCCTCTGTCTTGAGGTTAATTTCCTTCAATTCATCAATAGTTGTTTTAATTTCTTTATCAAATTCTGGCGCAGCTTCTTCTATTAAATGATCAATAGAGTCATCCTTCACATCGAGACAATCCTCTTCCGATTCTCTAGTAACAACCATGCAAAATTCTGAACCATCCACTAGTCCAAGTATACCAAATTCGAGACCCATTTTCAAGTTAGGAGTGCAACTTTTAATATTCCATAATTTTTCAAAAAGTTGTAAATTATCTTTTGGCATTTGTTTTCACAAATGCCCTTGTTGAATTAACTTTTGTACACAAGGCAAAAAGTAACCAAAAGGTATTTCATTAATTCATTAGGATCCTCATCCAAATTTACTTGATTTTCAAGATTAGTAGAAGTAGAAGCACGATAAAATTTTATCGACTTTGAACCAATGGTAGAGACTTCCTTGACCGCCAAACTCTAGACTTTCTTAAGAAGAATGAGAGTAAGACTCATGACGTTCACATAGTGATTTATCCGATCATACATTATCTCATATTCTCTTTTATCTATATCTTCTAAGAATATCTTGTACTGAGGTTTCTTCTATTTTATCATCATTCTTTCATCTTCAGAACTTTCTTCATCATCAATGCTGATGGTAGGCCTAGTTCGTTCAACAATTAAATTGGTTCTTTCTCGTCCACTTCCCCGACCTCGACCTCGAGTGTGCGAACTAAAAGAACCCCTACCAATTTATTGTGAAAGAGTGGTAAAAGATTGCTAAAGCTGAGTTGAATGGCCTTGCCATTGTAATTATTTTAAATCTTCACTCTTATTTGTCACAATTTCATGAGAGAAGACAGTTTTCTTCAGAGGTGCGTAGTAGGAAGCATCTTTGTGAATGTCAACTTCATTAACTAAAAACCACTGTAAATTCCCCTTGATGCAATGTGCTTGTCCTTTCTTGTAGTACTTAATGCATTGGTGTAGAGACAACAAAACCATGTTGTGTTCATGAATCCATGGTCAACCTAGTAGAGCATTGAAAGGGCTCTCGGCGTCGATGATATGGAATTTAGCGGTTGTTACTAGTTCTCTAACTTTCATAAGTAATGTGATGGATCTAAGGGCTTGCTCTCCCTTTTGGTTGAATCCTCTTAGCATCATTTTATCGGTCGTAAGCTCCTGGGCTTCAATGTCAAAATAGGCCAGTGTCCGTAGGCTTACAAGTTGAGGGAAGCCTCAGGATCTACTAAAACTTTGGATAACACAAATCTGCCTATTTTAATAGAGACATAGAGTGGATAATTATGGTCAGTGCTACCGAGCAGCCAGTCTTCATCTGTAAAGGTCACTCCAGGCTGTTCTTTGAACGGACAAACTTCATCGGAGGTGTGCTAGCCAACTGAGCAAAACAAATCTCTGGGTCAAGCAAAGATGCAACCAGAGACTATCTCATCTCCTTTGACAGGATTAAAGCATCGTAGATGCTTAGTCTGGCTGGCAACTTCCTAAGATGAGCTAGCAAGTTGTAATCCACGGTGTATAATCCTCCAATTTTCTCTTGGTTATGTGTTTCTTCCACTAGCAGAGCTGGAGGTAGCTGTTCTTGAGTAACAATTTGCTTTCCTTTATCTGTCGGAGCAGTTCTCGGGGGTAATACTCTCCCGCTCCTTAAGTCCACTTCTATAATTTCTTCTTCTTGAGATATCATTGTCAAATCTTTTGGTGTTTCTTCTTTGTTGGAAAGATCTAAGTTGATGGCGCGCTCGAGGATTGGTTCCTCACTCTCGGTGCTGCGTAAGCAGTATTATTGATGTCTCCTTATAAATCTGTGCTTTAGTAGCCCTCTGAACCTTCTTGTTGTGGTTTCTCCTTTAGGTTCAGGTTAACGGTGCAGTCCTCAAAATTGACCCAATTTCAAACACTGAAGGCGCGACAACCAATCCTACAGTCTGGTCTTAAACAAACATAACATTCTTTCCCTTAGCAGAAATGGGAACAGTTCGCTTGGTAGGTGTCGTGGTGGAAGTTGTCTTGACCTTCTTGTAAGAAGCAAAATACTATGGGCAGCTTAGGTTAAACTCAACAGATGATTCTTGATCCTTTGGAGCGGCGAATTTTATTATGACAAAAGGGGCTTTCCTTAGAACGACCTCGAGATCTTCAAATCTGGCTTCAAACTTGATGGTGGGAGCGACATTGCAGGCATCACAGCGCGTCGACGGGTTACAGGAAAAAGGGAGCATTGGGAATACCATTGCAACAACTTCAAAAGAAGAGTTCTAGGGTTAGTTATTTGCCCAATGCCTCGTAAAATTAATAGAGGTCAATTATTGGACCGGGTAAGTCTTTATTTAATTTATGGAGATTTTAAAATTTTACTAAAACTAGTTTGAAAGTAGAAAGATTTAATTAATATAAGGAAAATTAAAGAGCACACACAGCATGACACAATCCAATTAATTTTGCAAAGTAACAAATCAAACTCAAAATGAAAAAAGGTGTAGTTTAGGACCCAATGTGGGACGAACTTAACAAAGCACAATGCCCAGGTGGAACTAGTCCATCAACACACCTATTGGGGGTACAACCCCACACAAAGATAAAAAATTCCTTAATGGTTTCATGAACCTCTCTGTTCAAAGGTGATTGAACAGACGGTTCTGAAGTCCAAAAGGATTGACCGTACTTAGCCAAGAAAGAAATAGGTAAAGCATGCCAAAAAAAGAAAGGTAATTTGGTCCAAGAGGGAGATAGACAAATTACCGATATATGAAGATAATATTTCCTGTTCAATATGAAGAGAAAAGCTATTCCCCAGTGGAGTCGCCGGAAGCTTTCGACACTATTTTAGTTTAGGAGTTGTCCGTTGGATGCTGTTGGCCGCCGGAATTGAAATCTCGTCGCCCGCTTCAAAAACACATTTAATTTCCATATATATATATATATCAATAAAAGTTTGCAAAAATATGAAATCAAACTAACCCCATATTTTTCAAAGTTTAAATGAAAGAGCACTATACCTCAAACATTGTTTCTATCCCGAAGGATAAAGATAAGACTTGAGGATGAGGCTTCATCAAATAAACTAAAGAATAAATGACATCAATTTCGTCTGCGAAACCATTTTATTTGCCGAAAAGTTCCCCTTATTAATATAAAGAATCGAGTAGGGTTTATATTAAGCTGGCTTCAGAAAAGCTTCCTATAAGGCAAAACCCTTATATTTAAGTACATCTTAGATCACCAAAATCACCTAAGAATACTCTCGATAAAAATCAAGAAATATTATCTTCAAAGAGGTCAAAAGGATAAAACTTTTTAATGAAATCGGATAAAGAGGTGTGAAAGGGGAATGACTCAAATTTGGAACATTTATTGTTGAATCCAAAAGAGGAAACACTATAGGATGTCATAGATCTGTAGGAGAATCTCAGTGACTTCCCAAGCTATCCTATGGTTTGGTTTTTTGTTTTTAGGAGAAATATTTAAATGTTTCATCCTATCAATTTTATTAGTTTAGTTCTTATATTTATGTGAAAAAATCACGTAAATGGTCTGAATGATGTGAAGATTTAGGTCGTGACGAATGACAACTTTGGAATCCTAAGACCAGTTAGGGATTATATTGTACTGCAAAGCCATACAAAGGCCTAAAGTTAAGGTTGATGATTTAGTTTGCATAACCAAACAATCTCAAAATCTTATGGCTTGTTGTTTAAATATAAGAAAAGATCTGTTGTTGTAGATCCTCTTATTGTTGGAGATGGTCGTGTTGCCTACAATGCTAAATCTAAGCTCCTCGTCATGAAGAGTTTAATTTTTTTACGTGTCAAGTTATAATGTCAAATCAAATGTCCATAAAGTTATGGTCATTTAAATATCATGGGGCATATTAGGGTTGATCTACGGTTCCCTCGTTTTGGTACCACTATTTTCTACCAGATTTAGTTAGTCTAAATGAATCTACTAAACTCAACTTGATGAGTTCCATACTTTAATTTGGACCGTGGGAATCCTCGTAAGCAACCATAGGTTACCACCTCTGAGGGATTCCCGCTCATCCGACAGAGATGCCTTAATTTAGTTGTGGTTGTTGTGTTGTGATGACTGTAATTAAATTTTGAGTTATTTTATATTTTGATTATTGTGACGGTGAATTTTATCTTGGTTGAATTTAGTTTTAGTTTTGGTTTTACTACTATCCTAGCAATTTTGGTTTTCTTGCAGGGTGTCATCCTTTCTTAATCATGCAAGTTTTTTATGAATAAAAATACAGTTTAGAAAGTATAAACTATAAAAGCGTACCTGACGAGTCTTCTCATTCCACCACCTGAATGGTTAGTACTTGCAAGGCATGTATATAATAATGCAAGGAATTTAAATTGCAAGAGTAGATAAATGTTTATCTATCAAACCCCAGGCTATGATTTTGTTGGATGTTGGAAGACCCTGGTGGATAAGTTTAAAACAAAATATGACAAGTTCAATTTGCTCTTCAAAATATCTAGAAGGTTTCAAAGTGTTTAGGGAATGACCCTGAACTACTATTAGGCTCTCTTGAATTATTTCAAGTTAATTTTGAACTTATCATATTGTCCCATCAATCATCTGAGGTTGAACTGTGACTACCCCGCTGCTTGGTGAAACTTGACTATTTAATTATTCCAAGGATAGGATACTCGTTTAGTCTTTTGATTTTTTATTTAAGAGTTGTGTGAGTGGGTGCCCCTAAGGCAAGTCTAAGTCATTTACGATTATGGTGCCCACAAATAAGGTCAGACTTGTAGTGTTTATAGATGTTAATCACCATTTATGTTACCTTCTAAGTCCAATCAATTGAGTTTAGACATTGAGCCTAGGTCGTTACTAAGCCTTTAACAATCATGATATCTAAAATGGTAATTATCAAAATTTTGATTTAAGGGGTATATATTCTAAATGAAAGATCAGATCATCCTCAATTTGGGCTTAAGAAAAGTAAATTATTATCTTATTGGCTTAAGCCCATTACTTAAGAATTGTTTGATCTAGTTGACTTCTCAGTCATGAAAATTAGGAGGATTATGATTTTTTTTATGTTGTTCAAAGGTAGTGAGTGGGTTTCTACATTTTAATCTCATTGTATTACAATCATCCAAACATGTTTATTAAGATCAAAATTACTCATTTTTCCTTGGTTAATCCTAAATTTTGACTAAGGCACCAAAGTCTGAAATTATCACTTTGCCCTTGGGGCACTTCACCTCATAACTCTTCAAACACAGCTCAAATGACCTTGAGGATTTAGAGTGTCGTATCTATGAGGTAACAATAATGTTTAGAGGAGAATATGTGGCCCTCTCAAAATTTAAATGAATTATTTATTTAAATTTAGAAAATAAGAATTTTAGAAATTAATGTATTTCATTTTTCAATATATTTTTTTTATTCATGAGAAAGTTATTAAAGGTTTTCTTAGGTGAGAGAAATATTTAGACAAAATTTCATGACCTTTTGATTTAGTTTATTATAATTACTTTAATGGGAAAATAAGGAAAACCCACTTTTAAGCCTTTAAAATTATTTTTTTAACTTAGGACAATTAGGAAAATATTTTAATGAGTCCCAAGTGATCAGGGAGTGATTAGGCACATTTTGAAGTATTTTGATATTATTAGGATTTTTAAATCTAAAATGAAGCTAAAAAATCTAGTACTTTACAAAAAATAACTTTTATTTTTCCTAAGTGCCTCTGATCACAATGAGCTCAGAAAACCCCTTTTCAAAATTTTCCCAAATGTATTTAATTTATTATAATTCTTTTTGTACAAAAGTACAAGATCTTTTAAAAAATCAACTTTAGTGCTTGGACTAGTCAAATAATAATCAAATATTTACAGTGTATAGACATGATTTTTACGAACAATGTGGGATTGATTTTGTCAATTTTTTATAAGTATTTAATTTACCTGAATTAATAAAAAATATTTGCATTTAATTAAATAATAGAAATTCACAAGGTAATTCAGAACATCAGGATATTTTTCCTAGAAACCACAAAAAATCTACTAAAATTATTCTCTTAATTTTTCAAGTGATATTTTGATTTATATAATTAAAATAACCGAAATGGTCATCATAGCTTGGAAATTAGGGCTAGAAGCATAAATATGCCCTCTAATCTTGGAAAAATGAGAGGACATCCCCTCTGTGATGGGGAATGAATACTAAAAATTTCAAGTCATGGTGAGCCATATTTAATCATGGAGAATTAAAATACCACAGAGGGTATTTAATTCATTAAAAATCATAAGTTTGACAAATAATTTTTATTTTTGGTTCACATATTTCTCATTTATTCAGAGAGTAAGAGGGCATTTTTTTATTTTTATGATTTTTCTAAAGAAAGATATGATATTTTGAAGTCAATGTATTTAAAATAATTCAAAAATTCCTAATTTTCTGCTTATCTAGCGCGGCGCTGACTGAATCCTATGTTTCTAAGAAAGAACATGCAACACTCTGCCATTTTATGCCACCATCTCCCTCAGTTGCCATGCGTAACACGCTGTATGCACCAAGAGCCTGTCTGACTTGATCTCCTCTATCAATTGGATACATGTGCAATCGGACGACTATCCGTTATCATCCCCAAGTGTCCTAACCCGTGAGCCATTCACATTAAAACCTTAAGACCATCATGTAGACTCAACCAAATTGCATGGGGGTTGCTCTTAAACCTTCATCTAATCAAGACAAGCATATCTATATGGCTTATAATGCATGAAATACATTAAATACTTAATGAAGAGTTGAAACAAGCTCGGTTTAAGGTTAGAGATCAATACCTTTATCTGAGAGGGAGGCCTCAACTAGATGGTTGTGGTAGCTTCGATTGTGTCCAACAAACCTCCAGATGAAGTCTTATGGCTTGGTCAATTTTATAGGTATGAATTCGATCAAGGTGATTTAGATCAAAATTAAGCTCAAAGCATGGGTTAATTAGGATTAGATTTTGTTTGGATTGGTCATATGTAAGGTGAATTCTAGTTTAGATTTGAAATTCCGTAGGAATGGGGCAAGATTGGTGGACATTTGGCATGAATTTTGGGATATTGGGCCCTTAAAGATAAATTGGGGGCTTTGGTCAAAATGGTCAAAATGGTCAAATTGGCCAAATTGTGTTCAATTGGAGGGTCCCAATTGGTTTTGAAAACATTTGTAGTGATTTTGGAAGTTTTGGGAAAGTTTGGGGTGCCAAGGGTATTTTTCTAATTTTGGTAATTTTGGGTGTATTTTGGTAAATTTAAAATATTTGTGTAATTTGGGTATTTTCAAATAGCTTGAAATGATTTTTGAAAAAAATTTGGTATTTTGGGAGAATTGGAGGATTTTGACCAAATTTTAGGTTTCAAGGGTATTTAAGTAATTTTGGTGGATTTAGGGGCCAAAGGCCAAGTTGGACGTTTTGGTAGAATTGAGGTGCCAACCACCTTATACGACCTATAAACCAATGAAATCCCCACTTGGGTCCCCGGTTTACTGGTCTTAGCTAAACCCTAGCCTAGAGCTAGTGGGTCAAGGGGACCATCTACATGAGTCTCCCAAAAGGTCAAGGGATTAAAGTCAACAATTTTGGGTTTTAGGATTGTGAGTGATTGTGGGTTAAAGTGAGTGCAAGTGAGTGAGCTAGCTCCAGACCAACACTCAAAGTCAACCCTAAGGTTAAGCAGTCCTATAGGGACTCTTATTGAGATCCCCCATACTCACCCCACCTACTAAGTGCCAGAGGTCAGGACCAATATGTGGAACTTCAAGTTGAGCAAGGAAGAGTCCAGAGTTTCTAATGATGAGACTCCTTTCTAGTTTTCTAGGAATAGTAAATAAGAAAGTCCTATGGCTAGAACCCAGGCTACTAAATATGGAAAACTAAACCTCAATTAAAAGTGAGGTCAACATAGGCTTAAAGGTTTAAATGACAAGTTAAATTTAATTATTATAGGGGGGTTCAGATTAAAGTTGATTAGAGCGACACCGGTTAGGATCTCATGGTTCCTTTGTTTTGGCAACACTATTTTCTTCAAATTTACTTAGTCCAAATGAATTTACTAAACTCAGCTCAATGAGCTCCATACTTTCAATTAGACCGTGGGAAATCACGTTAGCAACCGTAGGTTACCCCCTCCTAGTGATTCCCGATCATCCGATATAAAACATCACTTTTGTTTTGTTGTTTTATTTTCGATTAAAATTTGAGTTTACTTATATTTTGACTGTTGTGGCAGTGGAATTTATCTTGTTTCGATTTTTTTAATTTTGGTTTTAATTTTAGTTCTGTGGCTGTCCCAAAAGTTTCAGTTTTAACATGCAGCGTGACCTTGTTGCTTAACATGCAAGTTTACATGTAGGAAGTGAGAGGCACGAAAATGTAAATAAAAGTAAATTGCAATGCAGTAACATAAAAGTGTATATGTCGATTCTTCCCGTTTCTCCACCTGAAAGGACAGTACTTGCATAGCATATATATAATTTTGCAGTAATTAAAATAGGCTTGTAGGAAAAGTAGAGGACACATGTTTGAGGTGTGTCACCAATTCCTATGTCATACTCTAATAGGTCCAATTTATTCATTTGTGGGGATGATTCCATCAAGCAAATTATAATATGTTCATGTGCTCTCTGAGATTTCTAAGGGATCATGAAATGGTCCTCGGTAATAACCTAGACATTTCATAGTCACTTGAATCATCTCGAGTTCATTTTGGTTTTATTACGTTTTCTATGTGGTTCACCCGATCCATAACCTTATGCACAATGATCATTGTTGTTCTTATTATCTTCTTAAGTAGGGTAATTTTCATTTGATGTTTCACTTACGAATTATATGGGTAAAGGCCCTTAGAGGAATCTTAGGATTAATTAAGAAACTTTGGTGGTTTTATTTTCAAAGAAGGGCTTGTAGTGTTTTAAAAATGTTTGAAATTAATTATATGTCATTTTCTAAACCTTATGAGACAAGATTTTAAAACTTAATGGGTAGATTTATAATTTTTAGGAAAAATTAAATATTTATATTTAGAATCCTTATCAAGAATCATAGATCATTTTAAAACCAATAATTGGAGTTTTAAATTAGTGGGTTATGATCAATATCTTCTAATTTAACTACTCTTTCGAATTTCATCAATTTGAGAAATTAAAAATTTTTCCTTAATGATATCGAAGTGAGATTTGTTGCTAACAGTTATCCTTTTCATGTTTCAATCATCAAGACATGTCAATTAAGATCATTTATTACCCATTTACCCTTTGGTTAGGCCTAAATAGCAATTAAGGATTAAATTCCAAAATTACCCTTTTGCCCTTAAGGCCTTAACACCTCATAATTCATCAAATTAAACCCAAATGACTTTATTTATTTCAGAAAAAGAAAATCTAATTTTTCTGAATTTTTTTAATTATATAATTATTTTAATG
>NEWO01001008.1:0-14302 GCA_003013225.1 Phalaenopsis aphrodite
GGAGTTGGCTTTGACAAAAAATTTAACATTGGTTAAAACGAAAGAGAAAAATTTAATGATTTTAATGTCCAATTACTTTTGTTTAGTTAAAGCTCTATTAGAAGACACGACTGGTCGGAATGGTTCCCATCCTAAAGGAAGGAAAATAATCAATTTTGACCAAAAAATCTTTATTGGAATGTATTGGTCAAAATGATCTATTTTTAAGCTTAATACACTTTTTGTTGAATATTAGAGTCAACTTGAAGTCTATTTGAAAGTGTTTTTGTCAAATTATCACTTTATCTCCTTAATTATCATTTTATCTCTCTTAATTATCATTTTCTTTCTCTTGATTATTGTTTGCTCAAAAGGTGTCTAAATGGGGTAAAAATTGAGCACCTAACCATTAATTTGAAAGATTTTGATGATAGGAGACAATAGAGAAGTTTGTTTTTAAAAATAATGGCTCGTTGAAAAACTTTTGTATAAGATCCTTTTCTTGCATGAAAATCTTAAGTGGGGAGCTTTACATAAAATTATTTCTTTTATTTAAGTGTCAAATTGATTTGCATGATTTTTATTCGTAATAATAAGCATGATGCAATTTTTCAAGATGATTATCTGAGCCATACACTAATCATTAGAGAGAAATCAACAATTTTAGGGTTTAATCAAGATTGGAGTTCAAGTGATGTCCAACCAGGTTTCATTCAAGGGAAAGAGAGTTGACCAAAAATGATGTCAAAATGTATCTTCAAAATCTCCAACCTTTTCTTCCCTTATGTTCCAAAATAAGTTTTCTACTTTTGTGCCTCTCTCATTTGATATTCTAACAAAAAAGCTCAGAAACTAAACCATGAATTTCCTAAAGGTAAAACCATAGCCTTAATAAAAATTTTTCTTAAGTAACTATAGTTTCTTAAGAAATAACCAACTAGAAGAGTTTGCTCTTATAGAAAGTTAGTAACGCAAATTGATCTAAATCTTTTCAAGTATAATTAATTAAAAGTTTGAGATATATTTGATCTTAATCTCAAACATAATAACAGCAAAAAATTTAGTGATGCAATTAGTTTTGGTCAAAATGAGCCCCACCTCAAGATATATTATGTCAAAGCGTGGGCTCCACCCTAGAAGGAAAATTTTATCGATTTTGAACTTGAGCTTTTAGTTTGTTTTTATGGCTTAAGTTAATTTTTTTAGTTCAAATTTAGGCTAGTTAAAGTTTGGTTTCAATTTGAGTTCACTTAGAGTTGGATTTAGGCACGGAGGGGTTAATTTTCTAGATTTTGATGTCAAGATGCACTCACAAAGTTTATTCTAAATAATAATAACTCAGTAAAAATGTTTATCTAAGATTATTTTTCAAAATATTACATCCCAAATTTGTTGGAATTCTCCTCATACGTGGAGATGAATGTTATAAAACTTATGAATTAATTTTGTTCTTGATTTGGCTTGTGGAGAAAAGGATAATTTTAGGATGCATGGAGCACTATTTATGCATGAAAATTTGAAGTGAAAATGTTTTACATAAGAAATTATATGATAAGTTCATCAAACATAATTTCATGGTATTTTTATATGATAAAAAACATCATATGGTAATAAGGAGAGAAAATAATTAAATTTGTTCTATTTGTTGGAAAAAGCTAATTTTTGGACCTTTTAAGTATTTCATGGAAGTTGTTTATATTCAATTTTTTTTTCTTTGGTAGGTTTTAATTTTTATTTAGTTGGATTTTAATTTTATTAAATTGGGTTTTAGCCCAAGAATCAACTAAAGTGAGATTGAATTAGAAAAGGACAAGAAAATGGTTAACCGAAAAATGAGGTCAATAATTAAAAACATATTGTCATTATTAGATTTTTAATACTGAATGTTTTAAAAGTAAATTTGAAACATTAAGCATTAGATACATGAATTTATTTGTTTGGACATTAACATTATATTAGTGAAATCATAGGAGATAAAATCATATTAAATCTATTTTGATATAAGTGATTCTCTCATAAAAATAAACATGAGATTATTACATAAAAAGGTAATAGTAGCTATGATTTATACATGCATTATTTTAGTTCATTTCTATGGCATGAATTAGCATCAAGATTTCAAAAAAGAGCTAGTAAAAAAATTTATAAACTTTATAATTTCTATTTAGTATATGGTGTCTTATTTTGATATAATTTCCCACAATTTTTTTTTATTTACAAATATAAAAATTAAAATAAAATATTTATATTAAAGTCATTTTAACTTGGCATCAAAAAGTGGATTTAATTTTTATGGGGTGTGTTTTTACATCACGGTGAGAGAAATCTATGCATGGTTACATCGTCCTTTTCTTTAGAATTGTAGTTTTATATGATTTTTTATAGAAATTTTTGCTCGAAATATTTCCTCAAATTTCGTGCTACACTTTATGATCAATGTTAGATGATGAAGATTTATTGATGATATAATAGTTGCAATTTTAATTTTGGTCATTGCTGATTTCATCAACCAAAATTTAAAAAAATTTGATATATATATATATATATATATATTAGCAGAAGGAGTTGCTAGTAGCTCCCTGCATGTTGGATTAAAACTAAAGTTAAAGGGTCCAAAGTAGACAGGAGAAGGGTTGACTCAACATATGAATCAACACACCTCCTAAAATCTACTAGCAATACAAAGGAAACTAAATAGAAAGTACACTAGGACAAGAAAAAACAAAAGCAATAAAACCCATAAAGCACTGGGGTTAAAGCCAAAGGAAGTTGGAAAATAGGGATTCTTCAGTTGGAGATCACAGTCTCCAACTATCTTAATTTGCAACTTTAAAATGTGGGACATTTACCTTATCTCCCTGCAATAAGAATTGAAGTTCTGGGGGAGGATTGGCAGCAACTGATGAGTCATTTGAGTTTTGAACTTCTTTGGCAAGCCAATTGGCAGGCTGGTTCCCTTCAAAGTAAACTTGATGTGAAGCTATGAAGTTAGGTCTCTGATTTTTTGGATCCAAAATGAGTGATGCCATGGAGCTTCTTTCTCAAGATTAAAGAGTTTAATGACTGTAGCTGAATCCACTTCCATCCATACTTTATGCCATCAAGTTTTGATGGCAAGATTAAGAGCCCAATAAACAACAATCAACTCAGTTTCAATCACATCAACAACCATTACAAGAGTGTAAGAATATAGTAGGAAATTTCCAAGTTAGTTTCTTTAGATACCCACCACTCCAGCTCCAGTTTTTGTAAAACTTCCATCTGTATTTATCTTCACAATGCGTTTTTCAGGGGGGTTGCCAATAAAATTTATATATTTGAATAGGATCAATCTTTTTAGTTGAGTAGAGGTTTGAAATAATAGTAAATCTTTCAAATTTTATCAGCTTGTGTAAGTAAGAAACACTGTTTCTAACAACCTTCTCAATATGAGGTACAATATCTTCATACTTTGCCTTGTTTCTTTCCCTCCAAATATACCAGACAATAATTAAAGGTATAGAAGGATAATCCCCCTTATATCAGTTCTGTCAGCAGGTACATAATCTGTCTCAAGTAAAATTTTCTTCCATCAATTTTCAGATGTATCAACAGCTATTGCCACACTTGTTGGGCAAAATTACAATAAAAAAAGAGGTGTGACAAAGATTCCTCTTCCTACAGACAAAGCCATCATTATGAAGGACACCTTAGACCTTTTAATTTGAGAATGTCATATGTGGGTAGAAGGTTTTGGAATATCCTCCAGCAAAGAAAAAACATGGATGGGGACAAGAATTTATTCCAAATGATGCTCCCCAAGACATTTGCTCCCAGCTAAAAAGTTTATAATCAATAGCGTTGGTGAAACTTTGATTAGATAATGCTTGCCAAATAGTTTTATAAGTTTGCTTTTACCAAATTTTATGCTGGCAACTTTTGTGACTGAATGGGCTTGCAAAATGCTAGACAGTTTAAGAATAGACCAGTTATTTCTATCCCAACAATCAATAACTTTATTATAAAAGTTAGGGACATTTGTAATTGGAGTTAGTCAGTCTTTAGGGCTCCAATTATCAAGCCCAAAGTTGAAATCACCTTTCCACAAATCCGATATAAATAGGTTTTCAGCAGTTTGTCTTATTTTCAGCATCTTTACCCAAGTTTTGGAATCCCCATTTTTCCTACCAACAAGTGTGGGATGCTGATCTCTGCAATATTTATCTCTCATGAACTTAGCCCATAGTGAAGTTTGAGCTCTGAATTTGATCCAGAGTTTACAAAGATTGATCTGTATAAGCTGATTTAAACCCTTGTAGCCAATTCCCCCAGCCAACTGTGGTTTAGCTACCTTTTGCCAAGAAGCCCAGTGCACGTGTTTTCTTTGTCCTGACCACAAAAATCTATTAAAAGCTCTTTCTAACTAAATTTCAGTGCTTTTCTTAATGTTTGTCATCTGCAGGATGTAAGAAGGAAATGTTGTTAGACTACTCTCCAAAAGAGTAATTCTACCCCCATTGGATAAAAACGATTGAGTCCACCCATTGAGAAAAAAATTATCTTATTAGTTACCTCCTAAAATTGTATTTGCTTTGTTATGCCAGGAGAACACCTAAATACTTGATAGGAAGCTGGGAGTTGGGGAAACCAGTGTAAGTGGATGCCCTTTCTTTGCAGTTAGGGATGCTTGCTTCTTGAAAACCAGTTGGCATTTTTCAGCGTTAAAATACAACCCTAAATGTTCTTGAAATTTTTGGAGGGTCTGAAAAACTTTCCTCACAGCATTGTTATGTGCTCCAGAGAAACCCATGATATCATCAGCATAGATTAAATGAGTAATAGCTATGTTTTATCTATGGTGATATCTAGTGTAACTTTGATTCATAAGAGTAGCATCCATAATTCTAGATAGATAATCAATTGCAAAGATGAAAATAGTTGGGGACAAGGGATCACCTTGCTTCAAAACTTTAGCAGTCATTTCCATTGATAAGAATGGAATGCTCATTGTTAAGTAGCCATCTCTGTATAAGTTGACAGAAATCAGGCCTAAATCCTCTAGTAGCTAGAATATCCAAAAGAAATTCTCAGCTTATAGTATCATAAGCCTTCTTTAGATCCAATTTTTATATTAGATTGCCTCCTCTGCAAGTTTTATTCAGATCCAAAAGTAATTCTTGAGCCAGCAGGGTGTAATTTATGATGGACCTCCCCTTCACAAAAGCAGTTTGGTTGGGTTTTATAATGCAATCAAGATGAGGTTGGAGCCTATTGACAATAATTTTACTGATTACTTTGCTAAGAAAAGTAATTAATTAAATGGGCCATAAATGATCCCAAGTTTGTTGAACATCTGACATAGGAATCAGAACAAAAGTAGAAGCACTGAAATACTTGGGGATATTGTTTGCTTGAAAAAAACTTGCCACAACAGTAATAACTTCTAATTTTATAGTTTCCATGATTTTTTATAGAACTCAGCAGTAAATCCATTAGGACCAACAGATTTATTACTATCAATAGAATTGATTGCCTCCCAAATTTCTTATTCATTTGGGATGTCCGTAAGATAGAGATTTGAGATGTAGTTCAGTTCAACAGAGAAATAAGCTTTATCAATAGTGATTTTGTGATTCTACACTTGATTTAACAAGTTATTGTAGCAACTTATTACATCATTGGCTATCTTAGCATTATCATGTAACCACTTCCCCTCAACATTCTTGATAGCATGGATTGAATTACACTTCCTCTTATACTTAATGTAAGCATGATAGAATCTTGTATTTCTGTCCCCATCTATAAATATGTTCATAGCAACATTCTGTTTAAGAATTTTTTTTCTTGATAGTCAATGGCAATAAGAAGGTTATGTTGAGAGTAATTAGATCATTTTCCTCCACTTTTCCTTCCGTTTCTTCTTGCTCCAATCTTATCACTACATTTTTAGCATCTTGTACATTAGTGAGAACATTTCCAAAAGATTTCCAATTCCACTTTCTACGTGCTTTGCCAGTTTTGATTTGCAACAGACTGAGTTTAATTAGAGGGTCTGGATGGGAGATGCCTTTCGAGTGTTCATAAATGATAGAGTTGTAAGAAGGATTGAAAGGCCACATGTTAAGGTATCTAAAAGAGGGAGGGGAAGATGTGGGTTCAGAAGAGGTTATGGTAATCAGGATAGGCCTATGATCAAAACTAGCAAGGTTGAGGTTGGTGACATAAGAAAGAAAATGAGTAAACCAAGCATCATTTACAATGATCCTATCAAGTCTCGCCCAAACGGTACCTCTTTTCCATGTGAAAGCAGGCCCCTTGTAACCCAACTCAAAAAGACCAGCACTGTGAATGTTATCATTGAAATTATTCATCTTAGCTAAGCTTGGAGCCCTGCACCCAAATATTTCAGAAGAGGAGGCAATGCAGTTAAAATGTCCCCCCTCCAACCATGGGGAATTCATTTGTTAGCTGATGTTTAGTAGATAATTCCAAAGCTCTTTTTTATCATCCTTTGTACATCATGCATGAATAAAGGTAGCACATCCCATGTGTCCATTAATTTTGAAAGAGAAGTGAACAAATTGTTGGTGGTTTGTTAGAATGTTTCAACTGATTTCCTTTCTGCAAAAAATCCAGATTTTATTGTTAGTGTTTGCAAAATGATAACCTGAGAACTTTTTAATGAAAGTTTGATGATTCTTATGAACCATAGGTTCAGGTATAACTATGCACCACAACTTAAATTTAAAGTTGAGATGAAGAACTCTTTTACGAGAAAGGGGGTTAGCCATCCCCCTTATATTTCAACACAGAAGATTAATCATTGGTTGGCGGGGGATGGAGGAATGGTTGTGATCTTGATATGGTTCTTCCTCTATTGGTTTGAATATGACAACCATTCTTTGTTCTGGCTTCATCTTCTATCTTCAAAGAGTTATTCCCTTGTTACAATTTTTGTACTTCAATGACTTGTTTTTTCTTTCTCCTTTCTAATTGGACTTGCCAATCTTCCTCAAGCGTCTGTATCAGACCATCAATTATGATTTCCTCTAGGACTTTATCAGGAATTTATGTATGGATATTAACCCCCAGCTCATCTTATAAAGAGGGTGAAGGAGTGATCATTATAATTTCATTAACTTTCTTTCTTATTGTTCTGATAGTACAATCCACAACATTTCTGCTAGGTGGTGAGCCAGACAACTCACCTAATGGATCACCTGAAGAAGAGTCAACATCGTTTATTGGGAGAGGTTTTTCAAATTTGTGGGTAGTTTCATTTCTGTTGGTTTCCCCTTGTGTGGGCAGGTTTGTTTCTTCAGGTTGAGTTGTTCCATCAAGCTCACATAGGTATACCTGTTGTCTGTCAGCGAGCTTTTCTATTCCTTTAGTTTATTTTGTGCCTATTCTGCCTTGCTGTGTTCCACCTTCAGAGTTCTGATTGGGTTCCCTCACCTCAATACATTTGGAAGATTAGTTATTTTGTAGTATTTTGGTAGGAGGATGTAATTCGTAGCATCATTCTAAAGTGTGTAAAAAAATGTTGCAATGTTGACAGTAATAAGTCTTTTGTTCAATGACAACCTCCTACCACAGTCCTTCAGATTCATCATCTATCCACACTCTTTTTAGCTCAGTGTCGGTGATATTTTGGGTTGGTTTGTGGGGTTGCCCATAAGAAGCTGTCGGTCGCTGGAATGAAGATCTCGTCGCCCGCTTCGGAAGGACATTGAAGTATGAAATCAAACTGACCACATATTTTTCATAGTTTAAAATTAAAGAGTACTGTACCTCAAATCCTAGATCTATCCCGAAGGATAAACACAAGAATTGAGGATGAGCCTCGATCAAATAAACTAAGGAAAGTATGACATCTGTTTGCTCTACGAAACCTTTGTATTTGCCGACAAGTTCCCCTATTTAATATAAAAGATTAAATAGGGTTTAAATTAAGCTGGGTTCGGACATGCTTCCTATAAGGGCAAGCCCCTATAGTTAATTACATCCTAAATGACCAGAGTCACTTAAGAAGACTCTCGATTAAAATCAAGAAAATTTATCTTCAAGGAATTTCAAAGGGTAATACTCTTCAATGAAATTGGACGTAGAGGTGTGAAAGGGGATTGGTTCAAATTTGGAACATTTTATTGTAGAATCCAAAGGAAGAGGAACTATGGGATGTCATGGATCCAGAAGAAAATCATGGTGACTTCCCAAGCTATCCTAATGTTTAGCTTCAGTTTCGAGGAGAAATATTTAGGTGTTTCTTCCTGCTAATTTTATTAGTTAGGGCTTACATTCGTGTGAAATGATCACACGAATAGCCTGGAAGATGTGAGGGTTTAGCTCGTGACAAACGACAACCTCGGAATCCTAAGACGAGTTAGGGCTTATATTGTATAACAGGGCTATGCAAAGGCCTAAAGATAAGGTGAGGATTTACGTTGCATACGCAAGCAACCTTGAAGTCCTATGACTTTGTTATTTAAGTCTAAAGAAGGAAGATTAGTTTAGCTGGGGAAGAAAGGTTTTGCTCTTGAAGATGGTCGTGCTGCCCAACAAGCTAGCTCCAAGCTCCTTGCCGCGACGAGTTTGAGTTATCTAGTGTGTCAAGTTATAATATCAAATCAGGTGACCCTATGGTTGAAGTTCTTTAAATTTTATGAGGGCATATTAAATTTGATTTGAGCGACACTGGTTAGGATCCTTTGGTTCCCTCGTTCCGACATCACTATTTTCTATTGGATTCACTTAGTCCAAATGAACTTACTAAACCCAACTTAATGAGTTCCATAATTTCATTTAAACCGTGGGAAGCCTCGTTAGCAACCGTAGGTTACCTCCTCCGAGGGATTCACGATCATCCGATAGAGACATCTTAATTTAGTTAAAGTTATGGTTTTTGTGTAATGTTTGTGATTAAATTTTGAGTTGTTTTAAATTTTGAATGTTGTGGCGGTGAATTTTATCTTGGTTGATTTTAGTTTTGATTTTGGGTTATGGTTATAGTTAACATGCAAGTTTATGTAGGTAAATGCAAGTATGAAACATATAAGGAAAAAGGCAGAAGAAAGACGGTACTATAAACTGTAAAAGCGTACCTGGCGAGTCTTCTCGTTCCGCCACCTAAAAGTTGAAAATGCATGTGAGGGCATTTATGAAGAGCATGAAAAGTAGAGTTCTGAGGGGTTTTCCTAACTCTATGTTGTATTTTGGTGGGTTCTTAAAAGTTTAATTAAGAATAATTCCATTGAGCAAAGAATATTAAGTTTAATAGGCCTCTGAAGTATCCAACAAGTTAGGAGGGGGAAGGAGGTCCATGCCTCCCTCTCACATTCTGGTGAAAAGCCTCGAGTCCATTTAAACTTATTATGTTGCTTGATGGTTCATACTATAAATACCCTTATTACTCAGTGAACTCTAATGTTTCAATTATCCCTAAGAATAGGGTAATTATCATTTATCATTTAATTTAAAAATTATGTGGGTTACGACTCTTAAAGAGGCAAGTTAATGTAATTTCAACACTTAGCCAAATCTTAATCCTAATTGGGCTTAGTGGTGTTTCCAGGATGTTTGACTTAGTTATGTCTATTTATCTAATCCTTGTTTAATCAATTCTTAATTTAGCCTAACTCACCACTAAGCTCTTTAAGATCTACGTGAGTGTCTTAATTAGAGGGTTAAGTTTTAAGTGGTCATGATTCATGATTTGAATTTTATTTGTAAGTCAACATAGGGGTATTAAATTGATTAATTATTGACTTCAAAAGTCATACCCCTAAGTCTAGGATCATTTAATCTTTTAATAAACTTCCAAATTTTAATAATTTAAAAATTTATTAATCTTAATTAAGAAAGTGCAGTTGATTTCTACCAATTAACCCCTTTGTATTTTAAGCATCAAATAAATTGATTAAGATCAGAGGTTACCCATTCCCCTTCTTGACTAAGCTTAAATGTTAATTAAAGTAAGGTTTCCAAAATTACACATTTGCCCCTAAGGTTTTAATACTTTATAATTTATCAAATTCAATTTAAATGACTTTGAAATTTTTACTCTACCTCATTCATGAGTCAATTGAGACATTAGACAAGGAAATGTGATTTTTCAAGATTTAATTTAATTTCTATATTTATTTTCATGCAAAAATAGGATTTTTCAAATAAAATTTCTAACTTGACCAAGGTAAGTTATAATCCCTTGAAATTTTTTACTGGAGGTAGACTAAGACCAGAATAGCCTTTTGGATAAATTTCACAATTTTTTTGAATTCTCTGTGATTTATTAGATCTATTTTAAGTTCTGGGTTATTTAATAAAAATAAAATATTTTAAGTGGTGAAAATTAAGTTTTATATTTTTGAAAAACCTCCCTAAGGTCAGAGAAATCAAAGGAGCAAATTATATTTTTTTTAATTATTTTAATATTTAGAATAGGCTAAAAATCAAATTTTATCTTAAATATCATTTTATTTTTAGAAAATACCCCTGATCACAGAGAACTCAAAATACCAAGTTTCATAATTTTTTGAGTTATATTTTGATTTTTAAAAAATCGTTTAAGTGTTAAGAGTGGTATTTATCTTTAAAAATCAATTTAAGTTATTAAACGAACTCAAAATATTTTGAACTTTTATGATTAGTTCTCTGGATCATAAATCACTGTGGAGATCAAAAATCAAGTCATGTAAAAGTTTATATTTTTCAAAATTAATTATCTTAGTGATTTAGTATTTGAAAAATTGAAGAATGTTTTAAATGACACATAAAATTATTTTCAAATATTTCTCTGTTCATGGTAGACCTTCCAAAATTTTCTTGAGATTTAATAACCAATATGCTAATTTCCATGATTATTTTAAGGAAATGATGTGAAATAACTTGAAAAATATGGATCTCTATATAAGAACCTCCTCTGACTTTGAAAAAATTAAAGAATATTCTCCCTTACAGAGGCTACAACATGTCAACATTTCAAGCTAAGGTGATGTGTCAATATGCATGGAGAATCAAATGATTCCAAATAGTGTTTAATTAATTAAAAATATTTTATGCATCAAATAGACTTGAAAATTATTCCACAATATTCTTCTCTGTTCACTGAGCAAGAGGGTATTTTTATTTTATTTTTGTGATTTTTCTATACAAAGTTATGGATTTTCTAAGTTAAGGGTATTTAAAAAAATAGGAATAAGCCCTATTTATCTATTTAAACAGCGCATGCTGACTAAATCCTAGGCAGCTCCGAAGGGATGCGTGGCACGCTCTGGTTGGACACCGCCGTCCACGTAGCTGCTGACTCGGCCCGCTGTTTATGCCCCGAAGCGTTGTTCAGCTCGATCTCCCCCATCCATTTGATACACGCTTGATCAAATGGCTCCTTGTCATCGTCCCCGATAGAATGCTCCCGTGCCCATCCACACTAAAACCTTAAGATCTCGGCCTAAACTCAACCAAATCACTTCGAGTTTAATCCCATGGACTCGTCTAAGTGAGACGGACACATCCATGCAGCTAAGGTACCATGAAATCAAGCTTAAGTAAATGGAGAATCAAAATAAGCTCGGGAAGAAGAGGAGTTTTATACCTTTGCTCTGAGAAGGGAAGCTTCGATCAGAGGTGTTCGGCACGTTCGTTGGGGTCCAAGGAGGCTAGGGATTGATTCCCTGGTCTTGGTGTAAAGCCTATGTATGAATTCGACCAAGCTCGATTTCTGGTGTTGGTCTAGAGCTATGGTAGAGGCTCTGTGGGAAAGGAATTCGATGGGGCTTTGGCTTCTCTCACTTTTGTGAAGGTGTGGGCACAAGTAATCGATGTTTGGTGGAGTGTGGAGGTGTATTGGGTTCTTTCTTGGTTTCCGACAGGATTTCAAGCTCAAAATTGAGCTCCGACAATGGGAATGAGAAAGGGAAAATAGTTGGGATGCACTGATGGGATCTTAGGGAAGCTCTGTGTGAAGTTTGGAGAGGCCTCTCTTTGAAATTTTTAGCACACCTCCCATGGCCGTGGGAGGTAATTTTTTATAAAAATGGTCATAGGGTGGCTCTTAGGGCATAAGTTTGGGTGCATTGTGGTGCTTAGCTGGAGGGCAGAGGAGCTCCAAAGTTTGATTTAGATGAGCTGCCCTCTAGGTTTGATTTGGGTGAGGTGCCATAGGAGTGGCTCTTGATTTTGGGCTTTTCCCACCACTAGGCCGGCCGGCCAGCCAGGGGTAGGTGGCTAGGAGCCATGGAACCCAAAGGAATCCATCACAGCAATTTAATGCAAATGTTCTTGGATTTGGCAAAGATATCTTATGCATGTGCATTTTTTGAAATAAGATCCCTTAATTTGAGGGAACTTTGGTCCATGGCTTGATTAGGTTATTTCATGGTGTTTGGCTTGGTCACTAAGTCCAACTAATGGCTGTGGTGGAGTTAATTTGTTGGCTTTAGGGTGGTTAGGTCACAATTAGTGTATCGGTCCAAGTGGGTGCAAATGACCAAAACTTGGGTTTGGGCTAGGTTAGCCATGTCAATTGACTCAATTGATTGTTTCATTTGGTGTAGATGATCATAAGGAACAACTTTGGTGAAGGATGGAAGTGGTTTTGAGTCCAATTGAAGGGCAAATTTGAAGGAATTTTGAACTTTAATCAATTTGGTCATGTTGGGCCAGGTTTGGGTCTTGCTTGGGTTAGCCTTGGGCTAAGTCCAAATTGATTATTGTAAATGATCAGTAGGGACCTCATGAAGAGTTTTCAACATGAATTGGATGCCAATTTGGAGGTTAAGGCAATCAATTGGGTGAAATTTAGGAACTTAGCCAATTTTGGGGCTAAATTTTGGAATTTTAGATTTAGGCCAAAATCAAATGGATTTAAGGCTTCACCAAGGCCAATTGATGGTTTCTTTTGATGTATAAGAATTTCATAAATATTTTTCAACATGAATTGAGGCAAATTGACTAGGCTATGGGTTCAATTTGGTGAGATTAGGTCATATGGTCAAAATTTCGGTTTTGACCCAAATCAGAATTGGGTTCAAATCATGGACCAATTGAGCTTGGATTTAGTTTAATTTGGTCATATCAAAAGTGAATTTGAGGTTAGGATTGGAATTTGGGTCAATTGAGACCCAATTGATGGACATTTGAGTTGGAATTGGGGAAATTTGGGTCCTTAAAGCGCAATTTGGGGATTTTGGTTAAAGATGGTCAAATTTGCAAAATTGGGTTATGTGGTAGTTAAGAGAAATAAAATTGGGAATATTTAGGATTTATTGTGATTTTCTGGGAGTTTTTGGAATTTTTGGAATTTTGAGCCCTAGAGGGGTATTTTGGTAATTAAGGGGTGTTTTAGGGGTAAAAGGCCAAGATGGGTATTTTGGTAGAGTTGAGGTACCAATAATCACCAATAAGCCATGGACCGATGGAAACCCTATTTTGGGTCTTCTATGTAATGGTTCTAGCCAGACCATAGCCCTAGGGATATATAGGTTTAGGGGACCATCTACATGAGTATCCCAAAAGGTCAAGGGATCTAGGGTAGAAATTTGAGTTCAAGGTTGTGAGTGATTGTGAGTGTAGAGAATGTCTTAGCTCCAAACCAACACCCAGGGTCAACTTTAAGGTCCAGCAATCCTAATGGTGACTTATCTTGAGTTTCTCCCACAGTGACCCCACCTACTCAGTGTTTATAGGTTAGGACCAATATGTGGAACTTCAAGTTGAGTAGAGAAAGGTTTGGAATTTCTAGTGGTGAGGGTTCCATGTCTAGTTTTCCAGGAATAGTCAACAGGAAAAGTCTTATGGCTAGACCCTATGCTACTAAAGAGGAAAAACTAAACCTCAACAAAAATTGAGGTCAACACTCAGGCAAGGTGATGTTCCTTTCAATGAGAATTCTTACACTTGCTGGTCTTGCCTTATTGTAGGTAGGTGCATCCACCTTGAGAGGGGTACCTATAGCACTCTCAATATTAAATAAAGCATTAAGACTGAAAATGTGATGAGGGAGTCCTAGTAGTTTGAACCAGGTTGGGACCACAGATGGCTCCTTGGTAGAATCAAAATTAGGAGTCCATTTGAGTGTTTTCATATCCGCTCCAGCAATTCTAATGACTTATTTTGCAAAGTCTTTAGCATAGTCCTCCTCATTAGTTAATTGGATTAGAAGATGCCTCCCATCAAGTAGTCCTAACTTCAGTGAGCCAATAAACTGCAAGGAATCAAAAAAGCCTCTCACCAGCTCCCATTTAGGGTGTCCCAGACTAAATTTTCCAATCAGAGTAAATTGAACCTCCTTGTTTAGTGTGTTAAGTTCCTGAGCTGTAAAATAAACATAAGGTTCTCCTTATTTCAG
>NEWO01001008.1:58120-70012 GCA_003013225.1 Phalaenopsis aphrodite
AAAGGAAACTAAAAAGAAAGTACACTTGGACAAGACAAAACAAAAGCAATAAAACCCATAAAGCACTGGGGTTAAAGCCAAAGGAAGTTGGAAAATAGGGATTCTTCGGTTGGAGATCATTATCTCCAATGATCTTAATTTGCAATTTTAAAATGTAGGACATCTAGCTTATCTCCTTGCAACAGGAACTGAAGAGCTGGGGGAGGATTGGCAGCAACTGATGAGTCATTTGAGTTTTGAACTTCTTTGGCAAGCCAATTGGCAGGCTGGTTCCCTTCCCTGTAAATGAAAGTAAACTTGATGTGAAGCTATGAAGTTAGGTCTCTTTTTTTTTTATCTAACATGAGTGATGCCATGGAGCTTCTTTCTTAAGATTCAAGAGTTTAATGACTGTAGCTGAATCCACTTCCATCCATAAATTATGTCATTCAGTTTTGATGGCAAGATTAAGAGCCCAATAAAAAACAATCAACTCACTTTCAATCACATCAGCAGCCATTACATGAGTGTAAGAATATAGTAGGAAATTTCCAAGTTAGTTTCTGTATATACCCCCCACTCCAGCTTCAGTTTTTGTAAAACTTCCATCTGTATTTATCTTCATAATGTGTTTTTCAGGGGGGTCGCCAATAAAATTTAAATATTTGAAAAGGATCAATCTTTTCAGTTGAGTAGAGGTTTGAGATATTAGGAAATATTTTGAATTTTATCATCTTGTGTAAGTAAGAAATACTGTTTCTGACAGTCTTCTCAATATTAGGTATAATATCTTCAAAACTTTCCTTGCTTCCTTCCCTCCAAATAAACCAGACAACAATTAAAGGTATAGAGGATAATCCCTCTTAAATCAATTCTGCCAACAAGTAGTTAATCTATCCCAAGTAAAATTTTCTCCATCAATTTTCAGATGTATCAGCAGTTGTTGCCACACTTGTTGGGCAAAATTACATACAAAAAAAGGTGTGACAAGGATTCCTCTTCATGCAGACAAAGCCAGCATTAGGAAGGACACCTTAGACCTTCTAATTTGAGAATGTCATATGTGGGTAGAAGGTTTTGGAATATCCTCCAGCAAAGAAAAGACATGGATGGGGATAAGAATTTATTCCAAATGATGGCTCCTCAAAACATTTGCTCCCAGCTGAAAAGTTTAGAATCAATAGATTTGGTTAAACTTTGATTAGAGAATGCTTTCCAAACAGTTTTATCAGTTTTCTTTTACCAAATTTTATGCTGGTAACTTTTGTAACTGAATGGGCATGCAAAATGCTGGATAGTTTAAGAATAGACCAATTATTTCCATCCCAACAATCAATAACTTTAATATAAAAGTTAAGGACACTTGTAATTGGAGTTAGCCAGTTTTTGGGGCACCAATTATCAAGCGAAAAATTGAAATTACCTTTCTCAAAATCCCATATAAATAGCTTTTCAGCAGTTTGTCTTATTTCCAGCTTCTTTACCCAAGTTTTGGAATGCCCATTTTTCCTACCAACAAGTGTGGGATGCTGGTCTCTGCATTATTTACCTCTCATGAACTTAGCCCACAGTGAAGTTTGAGCTCTTAATTTGATCCAGAGTTTACAAAGATTGATTTGTAGAAGTTGATTTAAACCCTTGAAGCCAATTCCCCCAGCCAACTGTGGTTTAGCTACCTTTTGCCAAGAAGCCTGGTGCACTTGTTTTCTTTATCCTGACCACAAAAATCTATTAAAAGCTCTTTCTAACAGAATTTGACTGCTTTTCTTAATGTTTGTCATCTGCAGGATGTAAGAAGGAAAGGTTGTTAGACTACTCTTGAAAAGAGTAATTCTACCACCATTGTATAAAAAAAAATTGAGTCCACCCATTGAGAAAAGAATTAATCTTATTAGTGACTTCATGAAATTGCATTTGCTTTGTTCTGCATGTGGTAGGAGGACACCTAAATACTTGATAGGAAGCTGGGAGTTGGAGAAACTAGTGTAATTGGATGCTCATTGTTTGCAGTTAGGGGGGGCTTGCTTTTTGAAAACCAGTTGACATTTTTCAGCGTTAAAATACAACCTTGAATGTTCTTAGAATTTTTGGAGGGTCTGAAAAACTTTCCTCATAGCATTCTTATGTGCTCTAGAGAAAGCCATGATATTATCAGTTTAGATTAAATGAGTAATAGCTATGTTTTATCTATGGTGATATCTAGTGTAACTTTGATTCATAAGAGTAGCTTCCAGAATTCTAGACAGATAATCAATTGCAAAGATGAAAATAGTTAGGGATAAGAGATCCCCTTGCTTCAAACCTTTAGCAGCAGTGAAAGACCCCCAGCCTTTTCCATTGTTAAGAATGGAATGCTCATTGTTTTGTAGCCATCTCTGTCTAAGTTGACAAAAATTAGGCCTAAATCCTCTAGTAGTTAGAGTATCCAAAATAAATTCTCAACTTATACTATCATAAGCCTTCCTTAGATCCAATTTTTATATCAGATTGCCTCCTATACAAGTTTTATTCAGATCCTGAAGAAATTTCTGAGTCAACAGGGTGTAATCTATGATGGACCTCCCCTTCACAAAAGCAGTTTGGTTAGGTTTTACAATGCAATCAAAATGAGGTTGGAGCCTATTGACAATAATTTAACTGATTACTTTGCTAAGAACAATGGTTAAATAATTGGGCCTGAAATGATCCCAAGTTTGTTGAACATCTGACTTAGGAATCAGAACAAAAGTAGAAGCACTGAAATACTTGGGGAGATTGTTTGCTTGAAAAAAACTTGCAACAACAATAATAACTTCTAATTTTATAGTTTCCCATGATTTTTTATAGAACTCAGCAGTAAATTCATTAGGACTAGAGGATTTATTACTATCAATAGAATTGATAGCCTCACAAATTTCTTTTTCAATTGGGATGTCCGTGAGATTGAGATTTGAGATGTAGTTTTGTTCAGTAGAGAAATAAGCTTTATCAATAGTGATTTTGTGATTCTACACTTGATTTAACAAGTTTTTGTTGTAGCTTATTGCATCATTGGCTATCTTAGCATTATCATGTAACCGCTTCCCCTCAACATTCTTGATAGCATGGATTGAATTACACTTCCTCTTGTACTTAATGTAAGCATGATATAATCTACTATTTCTATCCCCATCTATAAATATGTTCATAGCAACCTTCTGTTTAAGAAATTTTTCTTGATAGTCAATGGCAATAAGAAGGTTATGTTGAGAGTAATTAGATCCTTGTCCTCAACTTTTCCATCCTATTCTTCTTGCTCCAATCTTATCACTTCATTTTCAGCATCTTGTACATTAGTGAGAACATTTCCAAAAGCTTTCCAATTCCACTTTCTAAGTGCTTTGCCTGTTTTGAATTGTAACAGACTGAGTTTAATTAGAGGGTCTGAATGGGTGATGCCTTTCGAGTGATCAGAAATGATAGAGTTGTAAGAAGGATGGGAAGGCCACATGTTAAGGTATCTAAAAGGGGGAGGGGAAGATGTGGGTTTAGAAGAGGTTATGGTAATCAGAATAGGCCTTTGATCAAAACCAGCAAGGTTGAGGTGGGTGACAAAAGAAAGAAGAAAATGAGTAAACCAAGCATCATTTACCATCATCCTATCAAGTCTCTCCCAAATGGTACCTCTTTTCCATGTGAAAGCAGGCCTCGTGTAACCCAAATCAAAAAGACCAGCACTGTGAATCTTATCGTTGAAATTATTCATCTTAGCTAAGCTTGGAGCCCTCCCCCCAAATTTTTCAGAAGAGGAGGCAATGCAGTTGAAATCTCCCCCCACCAACTAAGGGGAATTCATTTGTTGGCTGATGTTTAGTAGATAATTCCAAAGCTCTTTTTATCATCCTTTCTACATCCTGCTTAAATAATGGTAGCACATCCCATGTGTCCATTAATGTTGAAGGAGAAGTGAACAAATTGTGGGTGGTTTGTTTGAATGTTCCAACTGGTTTCCTTTCTGCAAAAACTCCAGATTTTAGTGTTAGTGTTTGTAAAATGATAACGTGGGAGATTTTTAATTAAAGTTTGATGATTCTTATGAACCATAGGTTCAAGTATAGCTATGCACCACAACTTAAATTTAAAGTTGAGACGAAGAACTCTTTTAAGAGGAAGGGGGTTAGCCATCCTCCTTATATTTCAACAGAGAAGACTAATCATTGGTTGGGGTGGGGGGTGGAGGGATGGATGTGATCTTGATTTGGTTCTTCCTCTATCGGTTTGTTTAGGAGAACCATTCTTTATTCTGACTTTGTCTTCTATCTTCAAAGAGTTAGTCCCTTGCTACAATTTCTGTACTTTAGTGACTTGTTTTTTCTTTCACCTTTCTAATTGGACTTGCCAATCATCCTCAAGCGTCTGTTTCAGACCATTAATTATGATTTCCTTTAGGCCTTTATCAGGAATTTATGTATGGATATTAACCCCCAACTCATCTTGTAAAGAGGGTGAAGGAGTGATCATTATAATTTCATTAACTTCCTTTCTCGTTTTTTTTATAGAGAATCCACAACATTTTTGCTAGGTGGTGAGCCAGACAGCTCACCTAATGGATCACCTGAAGAAGAGTCAACATCGTTTATTGGGAGAGGTTCTTCAGGTTGTGTTGTTCGAACATGCTCACATAAGTATACCTATTGTCTGTCAGCGAGCTTTTCTATTCCTTTAGTTTATTTTGTGCCTATTCTGCCTTGCTGTGTTCCACCTTCAGAGTTCTGATTGAGTTCCCTCACCTCAATACCTTTGGAAGATGAGTTATTTTGTCGTCTCTTGGTGGGAGGATGTAATTTGTAGCATCTTTTTAGAGTGTGTAAAAAAATTCTGCAATGTTGACAGTAATAAGTCTTTTGTTCCATGACTACTTCTTGCCACAATCCTTCAGATTCATCACTTATCCACACTTTTTTCAGCTCAGGCAAGGTGATGTTCCTTTCAATGAGAATTCCAGCACTTGCTAGTGTTGCCTTATTGTAGGTTGGAGCATCCACCTTGAGAGGGGAACCTATAGCACTCTCAATATTAAATAAAGCATTAAGATTGAAAAGGTAAAGAGGGAGTCCTGGTAGTTTGAAACAGATTTGGACCACAGATGGCTCCTTGGTAGGATCAAAATCCGGAGTCCATTTGAGTATTTTCATATCTGCTTCAGCAATTCTAATGACTTATTTTGCAAAGTCTTTAGCATAGTCCTCCTCATTGGTTAATTGGATTAGAAGATGCCTCCCATCAAGTAGTCCTAACTCCCGTGAGTAAATAAACTGCAATGAATCCAAAAAGCCTCTCACCAGCTCCATTTTAGGGTGTCCCTGACTAAATTTTCCAATCAGAGTAAATTGAACAACCTTATTTAGTGTGTTAAGTTCCTGAGCTGAGAAATAAACATAAGGTTCTCCTTCTTTCAGTCAAATAGGATGATTGCAAGGTGAAGTAGCTTTCAACGTAGCAGTATCATGAAACTTCTGTGGGAAAACTAGTTTTTCCATGTCTTGTAAGGTATCCACATTTTTTCCTACCACTCCAGCATAAGTGGCACGAGTCCATTGAAAATTAGTTTCCATATCAATGAGGGATGCCATGAGGATCTATCCACAAGGGATCAGAATAATAAATGTTAATGGAATAGTAACCCATATAGAACTTGAGCCCAAGTAATAAAAAGAACTCCCACTAGGCTGAAAAAAAAGTGAATCACCACAAAATAAAACCGAACTTCAGTAAAAAGAAGCCACTGAAACTAATGTCTTCAATGGAAGAACAACTTCAATTTTGAAAAGCCAAAGCCCAGGAAAGAAAAAACTTGTTGAAAAACTACTTCCCAAGATCCAGGAAAACCTTGAAGACCACTCCCACACCAACACTAGACAACCAAATGAGACCTCCACCAGAGAACAACCGCCAGCCACCTTCATTGTCGTAGAAACTCTAGTAGAGCAGTTCTTGTCATCCCCATCTTTTACACTATATATATATATATATATATATATATTCCAAAAAAGAGCAACTCATGACTCCTTACATGTTACCAAAGCAAAGAAGGGCACATATTGTGTGCAAAGGGAGTGGGGGATGATAATTCCCCTTCAAAATAAAAGAAAATACATAGGGGGTCATATATATATATATATAAATAATATATATATATACATACATATATATATATATATATATATATATATATATATATGTATGTATATATATTAAACTTAATCATATATATAAATACCTTCAGTGTGAGCATATATTTATGTAACACAACAATAAAAAGACAAAAACTACAACAATCTGCAGAAAGGCAGATTAGAAAGATCACCCTTGAGAAGTGACTGCAGTGGAGGGGGAACCATCTTGGATTAGTAGGGTCTATCTGCCTCAGCACCAGCCGGAGCAAGCCTATGAGCAGGTATGTTACCTTCTCCATGTATAATAGTGAATTTCAGATTAATTCCATGGGAGTTATAAGAAATTCTATTCTTCCATTTCAGAATGTGCCAGGGGCAAGTTATGGAATTAAGGAGAATGCTAATCATGACCTTGGAATCAGTCTCCACTATAAGGTTGTGAAATTTGGCCTTGGATGCAATATAGATGGCCCAAAAGATAGCCAAAGCCCCAGTTTCCAGAGCATCAGAAGCAAAAATAAAAGATAGGAAATGTAAGAGACAGGTACCGTTTGAATTCCTGAAAACACCTCCATTGCCAGCAGTGGATCTATAGAAACTACCATCAGTATTGGCTTTCAGCCAACCATCTGGAGGTTTGAGCCAGAAAACTATGGTGCGCTCCAAAATAAGTTGACTAGCCAAAAAGTTGGTCTTAAGAAGATCAGGAAAAGCTTTCCAATGAGTAATTTTTTTCAGAAATGCTAAACAGTTAGTAGCCACCTTAGAGGGATGTGGCAAGAGTTCATCAAATTTGGCCTTATTTCTAGACATACAAGTGAACAAAGCCACCACACATGGTATCACCAAAAGTTTTAATTGGGGCTATTCATTCCAACAAGATAAGAATTTCTGCCAAGTGAGATTGATGGTTTGCACTTTCAAATTTTTTAGGACAATTGACCAAATCTGTTGGACAAATTAACATTGGAAAAAAAGGTGATATGTTGTTTCCTCTTGCCCTTTACATAGAATTCAACAAGAAGGGCCTCTCAATCCCTTCAGTTTCAGAATATCATCAGTTGGGAGGAAATTAGAGAAGATTCTCTAACAAAAAAAAGATAGAGGGTGAGAGGAAATTATTCCAAATAGATTTCCCCCAGAGAAAGCTCTCTCCTTGACGATGTTAGGAATAAATATAAGCAGTAGTAGACTAGGAAACCTTTTGCTTAGAAATAAGTTTATCCTTCTTGGAAGTATCCACAGGAATGTTGTTAATCTTGTTAATGGTGAAGTTATCCAGTATATTGTTTAAAGTAGTAAGGTTCCACTAATTATCATTCCAGTAATCTGACACTTTGGTAGAAGTTCGATAGAGAACAATAATCTTGTCAGCAAACTTCCCATCTCCCATCCAGTTGTCAAGCCAAAAATTAAGATTCCCCTCTCCAAGATCCCAAATAAAGTAGTCTTTAGCTTTGTTTTTATATTTGATCATATGAGACCAGATTCTGGAGTCTCCCAATTTAGAGGTAGCAAGAGTGGGATGTGAACCTCTACAATACTTTCCTTTAAGAAAGATAGCCCAAAGGGACTATTGAGCTAAAAAATGTATCCACAACTTGAAAAAATTAATCTGATGTAGATGCTCGAAACTTTTGTACCCCATTCCCCCATTATGAGTTGGTTTGCAAATGGAGTTCCAATTGGTCCAATGTTTCTGTGTTCTTTGTCCTGACCAAAGAAATCTGTTGAAAGTTTTTTCAAGAAGGTGTTGAGTGCTCTTTGTCATAGTTGCCATTTGGAGAATGTAGGAGGGGATGTTAGACAGGACATGTTTTAGGAGGGTAATCCTTCCTCCATTTGATTAAAAAAAATTAGTCCAGTTAGTGAGCTTAGCTTGGATCTTAGTAACCAATTCATCAAATTGGATTTGTCTTGTCCTTCCTTTCAATAAATGGCTCCCAAATATTTCAGATGAGAATGGGGGGTTTGAAATCCAGTAAAATCAGAAACCCATTGTTTGAAAGGTTGTTTAACACCTTTGCTGTAGTAAATGCAACATTTTTGTTTGTTTAGCTACAGTCCAGATCATAACAAAAAATCATTGAGAAGGGTTTGAATTTGAGTGCAAGCAAGTTTAGTGGCCTTAGAAAAAAGAATAATATCATCTACATATGAAAGATGGTTGATGGCAATAGTTGAGCTGTGCTTGAAAAGCTTGTGAGGAGATATGTTTGGAATTTGGTTGAGAATAAGAGAAAGGTAGTCAAAGATAAGAATAAAAATAGTAGGGGAGAGAGGATCACCTTGTTTGATTCCTCTAGAAGCAGTAAATAAACCATGGGTCTTTCCATTGATGAGAATAGTGTGGGCATTATTTTTCAGCCATCTTCTGATTAAGATTATGAAATCCATACTAAAACCTCTAGCATGAAGAACCTCCTCAATAAAATCCTAGTGAATGGCGTATAGGCTTTGCAAATATCCAATTTGTAAATAAGATTTCCTCCTCTGCATCTTTTATCCAAATCTTGAAATAATTCCTGAGCTAAAAGAACATTATCCACAATGCTTCTACCTTTGATGAAGGCAGATTGGCTGTTGCTGATGATCCTATTGAGATGAGGTTGAATTCCGACCACTAAAATCTTTCTAATAATTTTAGAGATCACACTGGTGAGACTTATGGGTCTGTACTAATCCCATCTGTTACAAACATTCTCTTTAAGGATGAGGATAATGGTGGAAGAGGTGAAATACTTAATGGGTTCAAGACCAGTGAAAAAGGCCTGCATAGCATAAATAACATCATATTTAATGACATTCCAAGCAGATTTATAAAAGTCAGCATAAAAGCCATCATACCTGCTGCTTTATTGTTATCAATAGATTTTAAGTCATTCTTGATCTCCTCTTTAGAAGGAATGTCAGCAAGCTTGAGAGTAGAGGTATAATGTCTGCAGTGGTCAAACAGATTGCCCTTAACTTCAGTCTTAGCCTCCTCACTTCTAGTGAAGAGGTTTTGGTAATGCTCAACAACATTATCACCAATATCTTGGGAAGTATTCAGCCAGTCTCCCTTGGAGTCTTTGATCTTATAAATTTCATTACATTTCCTCTTGTGATTAATGTTAGCATGGTAATATCTGGAATTTCTGTCACCCAAACAGAAATAATTTTGAGCAGCTTTCTGAAAAAGGAGTTGTTCCTGCAAGTGAATAGCATTGAGTAGGCTTTCATTATCATTATAAAGATTTGTTTCCAAATTAGGATTTAGACTAATTCTAGATTACAAATCATTTTCAATGGCTTCAGCTTCCACCACCCTTGTGTTTAAATTGCCAAAAGTCTACCAATTCTAGGCTTTAAGTTTAGCACCAAGCCTTTTATGCAGAATCCATAATTTCACCCAAGGATTGTTATTATGATAGCTGGTCCAAACAAAACTAACTTGATTCATAAAGTCTCGGTGGGATGACCAGACATTTAAGTATTTGAAATTAGTTTTGGTGGGTTCTATGGAACTGCTGATGGAGATCAAAAGGGGTCTGTGATCTGAACCAGACATTGATAAATGGGAGACAGTTGTATGTAAAAAATCGTTAAGTCGGTGATCATTAGACAGACCTCTATCAATGCTTTCCCAAACATTAGCTCTTCTCCAAGTGAATCTGTGGCCAGAGAACCTCAAATCATAGAGTCTATCCATATGCATATTATCTAAAATGAAGTTCAATTTGTTAATATCAGGAGGTCTGCCTCCAACCTTTTCATTAGGGGAAGTCATGCAATTGAAATCTCCACAAACTAGCCATTTTGAGGAGGTATTAAGGCTCAGATTAAGAAGCTCCTTCCAAAGCTCTACTCTCCCAGTAGAAGAACTAGTGACATAGATAAAAGTGGCATGAGCAAAGTGGCCAACCATATAAAGTGATACATGTAAAAACTGAGGGTGATCTAAGAGGATTTGTCAAGTGGCCTCTTTCCTGCAGAGTAACCAAATCTTATTGTTACAATTAGCAGCAAAATGGAACCCAAGAAACTTTTTAATGATTCTATCCTTGTGCTTAGGAACCATGGGTTCCTGAAGAGCAATGCACCAAAGATTGTACACCCTATTCAGATGCAATAATCTGCTAAGGGACCTAGGGTGTGCCAGTCCCCTAACATTCCAGCAAAGTAGGTTAATCATTGATATGTTTTCCTCTCATCCTTGTTATAGGAAGAGATTCCAAAATTTTGGACATGAATTCTCAAGAGGTAGCAACATTTTGCTTTAGCTCATGCATCAACTTCTTTTTCTTTTTGGACTGATGGATCTGCCATTCTTCCTCTAGGTCTAAGTTCAAATTTTGAACCACATTATCATCAACAACATTAATAAATGGACTGAGGTGCAGGAAGTTCTGTATGATCCTTATGTAAAGGATTCAAAGTTAAGTCTTTGGGCAAATAATTGTTCCCAATTCAGAACACCTTGCAAGGACTTCACAAGGAGAAGGGGGAAACTCAATAAGGGTAAGGAGGGGGGAAAAAGGGATCAGGTTGGTGGAAGGTTCAGAGGAGCCTTCAACATGAAGTACAGCCCCAGCAATGGGGAAACTTGATTCAGCTTCAAGATCTTTAGATTGGGAGGGGACAAGTGTGGAGGGGAGGGGCAAAATAGAGGTTCCATCTAGATGAGCTTCAGCTAGGGATTTCACCAAGGGTGGGCAGTCAGAAGTAGGGGTATTTGAAGTAGGTAAATAATATTTTTTAGGGTTTCAGGCCAAGTTTTTGGTGGGAGAAGATGGATCCATCCGTGGAGAAGTAAGAGGTTGTTTAGGGAAAGGTGACTGTCTAGAGTTTGAAATCTTTTTCTTTTGATGTAGTCTGAAGCATCTGTTGTCAGTGTGTCCAAACATCTTGCAATTATGACAATAATATGGCCTTTGCTCCAATACAATTTTCTGCCAATAGCCATTGTTAGCAGTGCCCACCAAATTTCATCAATTTCAGGTTGAGTGATATCCCTTTCCACTAGATTCTAGCCACAAAAGGTCTGGACAGGTTAAAAGTGGGAGAATCCAGCTTCATGGGTCTTCCAAGGGCAGTGCTAATGGTAAAAGGAACTTGGTGGTTGAAAAAATGAAGCTTCAATCCAGGCAGCTTAAACCATATAGGAACTATTGGGGGTTCCTTTGAAGGATCAAAATCAATAGTCCATTTCAGTAGTTTCATAGAGATGCCATCAAAAAAGAGAACTTGTTTAGCAAAAAGCCTTGCATAATCTTCTTCTTTTGCTAAATGAATCATTATATGCGTTCCATTCATTAGTCCAACTTTCCAAGCACCAAGCAGCTTTAAATCATCAAAGTACTTCCTTATTTCATCCATTTTAGGATGGCTGAACTGAAATTTACCCACCAGGGTGAATTTTCGAGCCTCGGCCAAAGTGTTGATTTCCTGATCAGAGAAAATAGCAGCCAACTTGCCTCCATTCCTGCATAAAGATTTCACAAAGGGGCAATCTCCTTTACCAAAGGCAGCATCATGATAAACTTGGGAAAAGACAAGTATCCCAACATTTTGCAAAGTTTCAAAACCCTTCCCCACCACATCAGCAAAAGTGGCTTTAGACCATTGGATGTTAGTTTCTAAATCAATGGGAATAGGGGAGGACATTAAGATCAGCAACAGCAAACACACGGGAGACAACCAGAGAAATCTACCAGCAATAGAACAGTAACTGATGAACTCCAAAGAATATATATATATATATATGTATATATATATATACATACATGTATGTATATAT
>NEWO01001008.1:70361-83599 GCA_003013225.1 Phalaenopsis aphrodite
TAGTTACAAAATAATTCCAGAAAAACCCCAGGAAGCTGACAACAACAGAGAAAGTAAGCTCAGCAACTTTGTAGGAGATACAGGAGACCAAATAGCAATGAGGAAGATCCAGGCATAATGTTTGCACTCTGAGGTAAGGTATATGAAGTTTATCCCCTTGTAATCAAAGTTGAAGGGGGAGGGGAGGGGAAGTAGAGACCTTAACATGATTTGAATTGGAACCCTCCAAGGCCAGAGAATTTGCAAGTATGTTGGCTTCCCTATAAATAAAGGAGATTTGTAGCTTAATTTCTATGATAATCTTCTTTATCTTGTGCATCCACTGGATAATGTGCCAAGGGGGGGATAGGTTTTCAGTGATCAGATCCACCAGTAGGGAAGAGTCCACTTCAGCAATAATCTAATTCCACTGAATTTCCATGGAAAATTTGAGTGCCCAGTATAGAGCAATAGCTTCAGTTTCCAGGGCATCAGCAGCAGTGTAGGGGGCCTTGAAATAAAGCAAGGCTTTGCCACTGTGGTCTCTAAATATCCCTCCAATGCTTGCTTTCTTGTTGGTGAAACTTCCATCAGTGTTTACTTTGATGAAAGGATAAGGTGGATTCTCCCATCTAACGTTAATAACTTTAAGTTGTTTCAGTTCTATATTGGGCAGGTTCTTTAAACACTTAGGGAACTTCTTCCAGCTGATCAGTTTTTAAAGGTAGGCCTGACAGTTAGACCCCACAGATTCAGGGTTAACCCCCATGTTCTCATGCTTTGCCTTGTTCCTAGCATTCCACAGAAACCAGACAACAATGAAGGGAATATACATAACGTTAATTTTCTGCCAATCTTTTAAATTATCTTTGATGTTTCCCCAGACAACATTGATCAGGTTGAGGTTAAATTTAGAGGTCAAATTTTTCTAAACATCCATAGAAAATCTGCAACCGAAGAAAAGATGGTCACTTGATTCTTGATCTTTTTTGCAAAGGTGACATCTTGATGGGCCTTTCAAACCTTTTAGTTTTAGAATGTCATCTGTTGGAATCAGATCATTTAGCACTCTCCAAGAAAAGAACAGCATTGAAGGAGTTAATTACTTTTAGCAAGTGAAAATATTCCATTGGCAGTTATCCCCTCTAAAAATTCTATTCTGGATATCCTTAGAAAGGCTAGAGCTGGTCCTTTTATTGAGATGGATCTGGTCCTTTTTGCTTCTATCAAAGTGAATTTTAGAAATTTTTCTAGCAGAAGATTCCTTCAGAATGGTATTCAAGGTATCCTCAGACCACTCATTCCCACTCCAACAGTCTTTAACAAGTAGATCTTCCTCTTTATTCTGTTGCAGTGGTTCCAATTGATCAGAAGGGCACCATTCGTCTTTCCAGAAGTTTATTTCTCCATGACCCAGTTCCCAAATAAGGAACTTTTCAATGCCTTCTCTTCCCTTGAGCATCTGAATCTAGGTCCTAGTCTCCAATTTTCTTAGTAACTTCTCCAGTGTGATCATATTTACAGTATTTGGCCATAATGTAATCAGCCCGAAGACTATCATTTTATCTAAATCTCATCCAAAGTTTGCACATACTGATTTGTTGCAATTGGTGAAGCCCTTTAAAACCTAAGCCACCAGCTTCATAAGGTTTAGCCACTCTTTGCCATCTAGCCCAGATCATTTTTTTCCTGTTACTAGCCCAAACAAACCTGTTGAACATTCTTTCCAGCATCAAAGTGTTGCTTCTCTTCATGTTTGCTACTTGAAGGGTGTAGAGAGGGATAGTAGTAAGAATGCTCTTGAGAAGGGTGATCCTTCCACTATTAGATAGATAAGAATTAGACCACCCATGAAGAGTAGAATTTATTTTATCAATGACCTCATCAAATTGGGTCTGTTTTGTTCTGCCTCTAACAAGTTGGAGCCCAGATATTTGAATGGCATGCTCATAGAAGAAATTCCAGTAAACTCAATCAACCACTGTTTGATTGAAACAAGAACTCTCTTCCTGGTTAGGATCTGGCATTTATCTTTATTTAATTTTAGGTCAGACACCTTTTGAAACTTATTCAAGCATTCCTCAAGGTGTCTAGTTGCAGCCTTGGTTGCCTTAGTGAAAATAAGGATATCATTAACATAAATGAGATGACTTAAGTCCATCTTAGCTTTATTGTGATAAGCATTAAAGCATTTCTTATTATCCTTTCTATCAATAAGTATAGATAAGTAATCCAACACCGGATGAAAATAGTAGGGGAAAGAGGATCTCCTTGCTTAAGATCTCTAGTAACTTTAAGGAACCCTTGAGCTTTTCCATTTATGAAGACAGAATTGGCATTGGCCTCAAGCTATCTTTTAATGGTATGGCAGAACTCCCTAGAGAACCCTCTAGCCTCCAAACATTCCATAATAAAATAACAATTTACTAGATCATAAGCTTTCTTTAGATCAAGCTTGTAGATCACATTGCCACCTCTGCAAGGTTTCTCCAAGTCTTATAAAAGCTCTTGAGCAAGTAAAATGTTGTCCCCTATGCTTCTTCCTTTCACAAAAGTAGCTTGGTTAATACTTATCAACTTGGGTAGCGCTGGCTGAGGTCTTTTTACCAGGATTTTTCTTACCACTTGCTAATTACACTGGTGAGGCCCAAAGTTCTGAACTGACTCTAGTAGTTTTTAATTGAGGCAAAAGGAATAAAAACAATAGATGAAGCACAGAAATAATTGGGGAGTGAATGAACTTTGAAGAACTATTAGATAGCTTGAATAACCTCCATTTTAATTTTCCCCCAGGCTTTTTTATAGAAGTCAGCAGTGAAGCCATCAGGTCCAGCAGACTTGCTACTATCTATGGAATTTAAAGCTGTTTGAATCTCCTCCTCCTCAGGAATGTCAGTCAGATTCAGATGAATAGCGTACTTTTTTCTTTCAGAAAAAAAAGTTCTGTCTATCTGGCCTCTATCAGTGTTGTGTTTAGTCATGAGGTTTTGCCAATAGTTGACAGCACTATCAACAATCTCGTGCTCCTTCCTGATCCAATTCCCATTCTGATCTTTTATGTAATGGATAGTGTTGCATTTTCTCTGGTACTTAATGCAGGCATGGTAAAATTTGGTATCTCTATCACCTACAGTAAATTTATTCTTGGTAGCCTTTTGCCTAAGGAATGATCTTGCCAGTTTATAGCAGTGAGCACTCTTTCATTGGCCTCTAAAAGAGTTGTTTCATCAGTCTTCCCCTTGATGTGGTCCTCCTTCAGGTTAAGCAGCTCCTTTTCAGCCTTCTCAACCACCTTCACTAAATCTCCAAAAGTGTTCCAACTCCATTGTTTGAGAGCTTTCCCCACCTTTTATTTGCTTTTGCCACAAATTAATGAAAGGTTCAGGGTGAGAATCTTCCTTCCAATTATCTTTTACAATATGCAGGAAGTCCTTATGTTCTGACCAAATATTCAAGTACCTAAAAGCACTCTTCTGACAACTGTTGTTAGGACAAGTTGTGATCAGCAAAGGCCTGTGATCAGAACATGCAAGACTTAAGTGAGTTATAGTAGTCTGCAAGAAGTTTTGAATCTAGAGGTCATTGGCAAAGACTCTATCCAGTCTTTCCCACATATTCTTCCTTCTCCAGGTGAAGGCTGGGCCTCTAAATCCAAGATCAAATAAACTAATTTTTGGAATGTTGTCATTGAAATTGGATATGGAGGCAGCATTGGGAGTTCTTCCCCCCTTCTTTGAGCCGAAGAAGAAATGCAATTGAAATCCCCTTCCACAATCCAAGCTTTGTCAATGGAGATTTGTATGCTTCGAGAGTCTCCCACAGCTTAATTCTTACAGTTTTGGAACTGCCAGCATATACAAAAGAAGCAAAACCATCCATGTCATCAGTACTGATACTCATAAGAAGGATTTGATGGTGGTTAACTACTATAGAACACTTCATTTCTTTCCTGCAGAAAAACCAAATTTTATTGTTAAGGTTAGTGATAAGGTTGAAGCGAGGGAAAGCTTTAGCAATATTATTAGTGTTGATATGAACCATAGGTTCCAAAATTTCCAAACACCAAAATTTATGTTTTTTTTGTTTAGATATTTAAGTCTTTTTAGATATAAGGGGTGGGCAATCCCCCTTATGTTCCAACATAGCTTATTTATCTTGGGAAGGGGGGATGGGTGGAAGGTTGAGATCTAGATCTAGTTTTCCCCCTTGGCTTAGTAATACTTTCTCTCCTTTGGGTGCTAGGATCATCATTGGTTGATAGTTCCTCAACCTTCCCCTTTTTCTGATCTTCTTGTTTAGTATTTCTTTTCTTTCTTGTTTTTTGGGTCTGCCATTCTGATTCCAATTCGTTATACAATTTTGGCACCTCTACTTCAATAGGGGAAGCCACCTCCTCTCTAGCCACAAGATCCCTAGTAGTTTTTTGACCCTCAATAGTGTCCCTTGGTTGACTTGAGCTGTGAGGTGTTCACTTCCAATTTTGCCTATCTCCGAAGCCACTCCAGTTGTATCTCTCTTCTTGTCTGAAGGAGTCCTAACCTGCTGGGTCTTGCGAGAGATTTGATCAGTATAATGAGTGTTTGTTTCTGCTTTTACTGTCACCTTGGAGTTCTGATGGTGAGTTTCTTTGTTGCTTTTTTCTTAGGAGGTTAGTATCTTCAGTGTTCATTTCCAGCTGTGGGTGGGTTAGTTGTCTTCTATTAGGAGGGTTTAGCTTGTAGCATTTCTCCCTGGTATGACCAAGCATTTAGCAATGTTGACAGTAGTAGGGTCTTTGCTCCATGACAACTTCTTGCCAAAAACCCTTCAAGGAGTCTCCAATCCAAATCCTCTTAACTTCTAGTAGAGTCACATCCCTCTCCACAAAAATTCTGGCATTTTATGGCCTAGCTTTGCTATAGGTAGCAGCATCCACCTTCAATGGTGTGCCTAAGGTACTTCCAATATTAAATAATGCATTTAGTTTGAAGAGATGTAATGGTAGTTTGGGTAGCTTGAACCAAATAGGCACTGTAGGAGTTTCTTGAGAAGGATCATACTCAGGAGTCCATTTTAAAATTTTCATTTTAGCACCAACAATAATAATTGATTTTTTAGTAAATATTCTTGCATAGTCTTATTCCTTTGTTAGTTAGATACGGAGGTGTCTGCCATCTAGTAATCCAAGCTTCCAGTCAGAAATGTTCAGAGATTCAAAATAATTCCTCACTAGATCCATTTTTGTGTGACCCAGGTTGAATTTTCCAATCAGTGTGAACTGAACTTCCAGGTTTAGTTCCAAAAGATCTTGTTCTGAGAAGATGGTAGCTGATTCCCCATCCTTTAAAACCACAAGATGGATGCAAGAGGCAGAGCCCCTTCCAGCAGTAGTATTGTGAAATTCCTGTGGAAAAACAAGAAGATCTGGGTCTACTAAAGAAGAAGAGGGTTTTCCTACTGCCCCAGCATAGGTAGCTTTAGTCCATTGTATGTTAGTCTCCAAATCAATAGGAGTAGCCATAACAGTCACCAACAACACCCCCAAGAGAGCTCAACAAATAGAGGAAAGAAGATAAGGTAAAGAAAACTACCAAGCTTTTCAGTAGCAGTGGAAGCACTACTTTTGCAAAGCCAAGCAGCTTGAAAAGCCAAAAGCACCTTCTTGAACAAAAAAAAAACTTCTGCCCACTTCTTTCAACACCTCCAGAGGAAAGACCTGAGGGAAAACCCAAAGAAGCCAGACCCAAAACCAATGTAACAGTAACCTTACCAGTAAGAAATAAACACTTGGCCCAAAACCAGAGCTCTCTTCTTACCTCCACCAGCCAAGTCTTAAATCTACTGTCTTGCAGTCCCAAGCACCTCCACCGGCAGCGCCGCCAGCTGGAACCCATTTGCTCACAAACCCTAGCAGAGCCACTCCACTCATGGCTCCTTACAAGTTAAAAGTTAAAAAAGGTACAAAACGAGGAGGGATAGTGAAACTCCGACTAGTAACAAAACAGAAATATTAAAACCACTTAAATCTACTGTCTTGCAGTCCTGCTAGTGAGCCCATGAAATGCAACCCACATAAAGTAAACTATTGGTGCAGCCAACACCAATTATACCAAGCTCCTAAATATAAACAGTGAGCACATACTTGATAGTGTGTAATGAAAAAAATAGCCAAATAAATGACTAAAAGCCCCAAACCAGCTAACAGAGACGGTGGGGTTCTTCCTTATTGGCACAAAACTGAGAAGCCAAAGTCCAGAGCACAGATAATACCAGTGGCAAGCTCCCATAATCTTAATCCTAAGTAGAAATAAAATACCATCAAACTTTAAAACCCAAAGGAGAAGGCCCAATAGAATGTTGAGATCCATAACCCTAGAAACAAAAGCCAGACTGAAAAAATCCATAAATGAGTCCAATATTAGGACCAACTTCTCAAAATCAAACAAAAGGAACCTCCAAATCATTTTTAATACTTTTTTGCAAGAAAGAGGGAGGAGTATTACCAACAACAGCATTTTGAAATCTCCATTCAGCCAACCAATCCACAGATTTATTCTCATCTCTATAAGTAAAAGTTAAATTAATATTCAATTGATACCTCTCAATAGTCAATCTGATTCTGTTCAGCAAGGCAATGATATACCACAGAGGATTAATATTAGATAAAAGAATGTTAAACAAAAGTTTTGAATCAGTTTCCACCAAAATACCCTTTAAATTTAAAGATGTAATCAAGTGAAGAGCAGCAAGCACAACAGCAGTTTCAGCCTCAAGTGCAGAGTTAGCAATACAAGGTGACGCAAAATAAGCTATACATTTCCCATATGCATCTCTTAAAATTCCTCCCATACCCGTATAGGAATTGGAAAAGTTCCCATCAACATTAATCATATACAACCCAAGGGAGGTGTTGCTCATTCGATCAAAATGGGTTTCCTACTCTTATCCGCAATAGTTGGAGAAGCGTCGAGTCCAAAGGAGGATTTCCATGCCTTTTTAAAATAAGCAACTGAAAAGATGGAAGTGGTAGAGGGTTTGTGACCAGTATCTTCTTATTTATGATTATTCCTTGCCATCCAAATGAATCATAAAACATGAACAGGAAAGCAAACTTGCTTTTTGAAGGAGGGACAAAAACACTTCCCAGTCTCAGTAGCAGATTTATAATTCATATTAGTAGGCCAATGGATCCCAAAATAGCATCCTATATGATTTCAATCCTCTTTAGCAAAAGGGAACTCAAAGAATAAATGATTCAATGATTCAACATGTTTTTTTCAGTTGTAATAGTAGGAGGCAAGTTTCAGCCCTCTTAACTTCAGAATATCATCAAGAGGAAGTAACTTGTGAAAGTGTCCCCCAAGGAAAAATGATATAGAAGGAGAAATAAATTTATACCAAATGTGAACATGTCATTTCCATGGATTGAAAGAATAAAGATTAGAATAAAGTCATTTTGTAACTGAAGCGCTGGTATGATTCTTCAACAAATGAAGATCTTTATTTTTAATTTAATAGGAAATTTAGCTATGGAAGGAGCAATTTATGTTTCATAAATTTAGCCCACCGAGACTCACCCTTTCAAAATTTAAACCAGAGTTTACACATATCTATCTTGATAGTATGCTGCAACATTTTGAAACCATGCCCACCTGTAGAAAGAGGTTTATAAACATAGTGCCACGTAGTCCAACTTTTAGTATTTCTAGTGCCCTTCCAAAGAAATTTATTGAACATATTTTCAAGAATCTTTTGAGAGCTCTTTTTGGTTTTAAGAACCTACATCATGTAAAGATGGAGAGTGCAAGCCCACTTTTCAATAGAGTAAGCCTACCCTCAATAGAAAGGAAAATGTTTCTCCAATCATTAATCTTAAGTTTAACGTTATCAATCACCTTATCCATCTGAGTTTGATTAATTCTACCTCTGAGAATGTTGGCCCCAAGATACTTTATGGGGAGCTTAAAGATTTTGCAGCCAGTATAATTGGAGGCCCAAGTAGCAGTATTATGTGGAGCACCTTTACCAAGATACATAGAGCACTGAGCTAAATTGAAAACCATCCCGGAAGCATTTTGTAAGTCTTCTAACATAGTCATAGTAGCTTTGATAGCTTGTTTACTAGCATTTAAAAACAACATGGCATCATTAACGTAAGCAAGATGGCTCACAATAATTTTAGACTTGTGAGAGAATTGAAGATAAGGTCACTTATTGTGCATCTTGTTCATAAGACGAGGTAGATAATCAAATGCAATAATGAATATGCCCCTTCCAGCAATAAAAAAACCACAAGCTCCTCCATTGACCATCACACTATAGCTATTATTGGACAACCATCTGTGTATGGGAGAGCAGAAATCCTGTTTAAAACCTTTGGCTTGCAGAATATTTAAAATAAAGTTCAAACTAATAGTGTCGAAAGCTTTGTTAATGTTAAGCTTGAGGACATGTGGCCCCCTCTGCTGTTTTTTTCCATTTCCTCCATCATTTGTTGAGCTAAAAGAATATTGTCAGAAATATTCTTGCCCTTTATGAAGGCGGACTACTGTTCAACAATGATGTGATAAAGATGGGGTTGCAATCTGCTTACAATTATCTTGCTCATGACTTTAGATGTCACCGTGGTGAGAGAAAGAGGCCTAACATTATCCCATGTGATCTTATCATTACCTTTAGGAATAAGAATAATAAGAGCCGAGGCGAAATATTTTCTAAGATTGCTTCCAAGGAAAAAAAAACTTTGAATAGAAAAATAACATCCTTCTTTATAATCTCCCAAGCATGAATATAAAAAGCAAAAGAAAAGCCATCATGGCCCTGGGCTTTATTGGGGCAATAGATTTGAAGGCATTCAAGATTTCATGTTCATTTAGAGGATATACCAAATTAAGCGTATTGACATAGTAATAATAATTCTTAACATAAGCAGGATCAACGGGCTTAGTGTGAGTAGAAGTGTGAAATAGTTCAGTGTCGAAGCTAACAACACTATCACTAATCTCTTTCAAATCAGTTAAAATGCTCTCATCACTTTTTTTAATCTTTAAGATGCTATTGATGATTCTTCTATGCTTAAGCGTAGCATGAAAATATTTTGTGTTTTTATCCCCAACAACAAAAGAAGAGTCATTAGCTTTCTACTTTAGCAAGTTTTCATCTAATGCAATAACTTCCAATAGATTTAAATGGGCTTGAGCAACATTTTCCATCAAATGAGGAGAAGCATAAATTTGAGCTTCCAAAGAATCCACAATTTTTTGAGAGTCCTTAACTTTTTTATGAACATTACCAAAGACTTAGTAATTCCATTTGATTAGGTGTGCAACCACTTTCTTATGCAATTGCCACAAGATAAACCAAGGAGAACTGCACCATCAAAATTCCAAGCTTGTCTAACCAAATCAAGAGAAGTAGCATGCGAAGTTCAAACATTAAGGAATTTGAACCTAGAAATGGCCAGCTTGTCACTGAAAGCCAAAGTGAGTAGTATAGGATTGTGATCAGAAGTGACATGGCTCAAATGTTGCACCTTCACAATAGGAAAATAACTTATAGAAAACTAAATTAGCCAAGAAATGTTCCTGTCTTTGATAAAGAAAAGGAGAACCAATATAGCCCAAATCATATAGACCTGCATTAGATAAAGAGTTAGAAAAATGATTTATAAGAGCCGTCTCCACCTTATGCCCTCCTTTTCTTTCCATTGGTTTCATTATCATATTGAAATCTCCACCTACAAACCAATTCTCACTTAAGATACTTCTCATTGACTCTATTTTTTGCCAAAGTAAATTTTTTTCCTGCATAATAGATCTAGAGTAGACAAAGGTGCCCCACCCCTTAATACCATCAAAACAATTTTGAGTAAGAATTTATTGATCGTCATCCTCAATAATGAAAAATTAATAATGGGCTTCCAAAAAACCTAAATATTGTTTTTAACGTTGCAATAAGGGAAATAGCCTTTGAATTTATTAAGGTTCTTGTGCTTATTCACATAAACCAATAGCTCCAAAATAGCAAATATGAGTAAATTGTGGACCCTACACAAATTTTTAAGCCTATTAAGCGAGCTAGGTGCGCCACTCCCCTAATATTCCAAACCATAATATTAATCATGATGTCATGAGCCAACCCTTCTAGAAGACCTAGTAGGGTTAACCAACTATTGTCCATCTGAGCGAAAGATGCCTTTCTGTATGATGTTACTAGCATTGATTCTAGATAGCTCAAAGTTACATTTGGCCTTTTTCTAGGAGTGCTTTCGTACTTACTATTCTTTTCTAAAATTAATGTAGCATTATCAAGAGTAGTGTTTATTTTGGACTATGATCTAGCCAAATAATATTTCACCATGATATTAAGAGGAGGGAAATGTTCAATGACTTTATCAAGTCCTGTAAAAAAAGAGTGCTTAATAGTAGTGTTAGCATCTACATGTTCCTCATAGAACATAGCTTCATCTGATCCCATAGGAGGTGGGTGTTCTTGAAAGCTAGTAGCTTTATGATTGTTAGAAATATCAGCTAGCTCCACATGCTTAGAGACCTGTAAATATTTATATGTAATGATGTTATGCAGTTTTGTGGCTTCAACTCCTCGAGGCCCATCTTTAGTAATCAATTGGGAAGGAAAAGCCTTGGTACAATTTTTCGCTGTATTTGTAACCAAAGGTTGCAAAGTAGAGATAACATTAGTATCAAGTTTTTTAATTGAGTCTTCAACAATAATTTTATTTATAAGAATGCTAGTGTGCCTAGCATTAGGATTAATTTTGAGTTGAGGATTCAGACAAAAGCATGAAGTAGTTTGATGCCCAAACATAGAACAATGAGTACAGTAAGGAGAGTGTCTTTCAATCTCAACTGGCTGCCAATAGCCCTGATGTTGCGAGCCTATCCAAATTTCATTACAGAAAGCCTGAGTAATATCAAGTTCAACCAATACACATGCTTCTGATAGTCTTGAAATATTAAGAGTAGCATGATCCATTTTCAAAAGTTTCCTAAACATAGCAGCTAGAGAAAAGAGTATTTCATGATTAAAATAATGAAGTTTTAGCCCCGTGAAATGAATCTATACCATAATAATTGGCAACTCCACTTTAGGATCAAAATGGATAGACCATTTTCAAAATTTCATCAAGCTATTCTCCACCCACATAAACCTTTTAGCAAAGTGGTGAGTGTAATGCTCATCATTAGCTAATTGAATGAAAATATGTCTACCATCAATAATACCAACTTTCAACCACCCTTTTGCTTTTAACATATCAAATTCTCTTTTAATAATCTCCACTTTAGGAATGTCATAAGTGAATTTACCAATGAGGGCAAGATGACAAGAAGAAGCAAGAACAGAAGTTTCATCCTCAGAGACATAAAGAGCAAGTTTGCCATTTTTTTGCCTAAATTTTTTATGAAAGTACAATCACCGTTAACAGTAAGCGTGTCATAGATGCTTTCAGGGAAAAATTTTGATGAAGGTTTTGATGAACCACCAGCTCCATCTAAAACGACATCAACAAAAGTAAGAGAAATTGACGGCATGCTCGAATCTTGAAAACTAAAGCAACGCGAAAATCACACGGCAAAGGGGGAAAAATGAAATAAGGATCTCTAGAGGTGATTGAAGGATCTCACCAGCCGACCGACGGAGTACCATCTTCAAATGCCTGAGATTGTTCGAAAATCTTTGCAAAACCCTAGCAGAGCTCCATCTTCCACGCTCAAATTCTCTCTCTCTCTCTTTCTCTCTCTGTGTTTATATATATCTATTACAAATGAGAAATTTTTTATTGAGAGCAAAAAGAAGTTATAATTATGAGGTGCGGAGCATCGTACACGTCCCACTGAAGAAAAAAACTAAGAGAGGAGGTTTGTGAGGTAGAAGGAAAAACTTATTGGGACTCTCCACCACTTTTAGCGAGGAAATTTGCAGGTCTATGGCTTTCTATGTAAATGAAATTAAAATTGAAAATAATCTCCTTCCTCATGTTTTGAATTTGTTTAATGCATTGAAGTATGTGCCAAGGGGGATTATTTTTCTCAGTGACATAATCCAAGAGCAGAGACGAGTCCACTACTATTTGCAAAATTTGCCATTTATTAAGGATGGCCAACTTTAGAGCTCAGTACATAGCCATAGATTTTGTCTACATAGCATCCACATCACTAATCAGAGGTTGAAGAAAAGAAAGCATCTTCCATGATGATCTTTGAACACCCTTCCTATTCCAGTGCCTTATGAGAAAAATCTAGCATCAGTGTTGACTTTGACATATGGGTGAATAGGTTTGGCTCAATAGACTTTGATTACATAGAATATAGTAGGGCCAATTGTTATGCAATTTTTTATGATTTTGCGGAACTTCTTTAGTAGGGTGAGTATTATGATGAAACCTAAATAGTTGGAAAATACCTTCCGAGCTATGACTGCTTTATCTTTAAATCTGTGTTGGCTTTTAGCAGCCCAGATGAACTAAGCAGTAAGGAAAGGGATTGGACTCAAATTCAATTTTTGTCAATCCCCCCAATAGGCTAACAAACAATTGCACTCTAGATTCATTGTGTTGAGTTGTAGTTGTTGTAGAAGGGAGGTTCAGACTCCCTCGGAAAAATTGCAATTCAGCAACAGGTGAATGACCCCTCTTGATACTGCTAGTATGAAAAGTATAACAAAAATCTAGATTATATTTCACTTATATTTCCCTACTTTATGAAAAAACCAAAAACTTGAATCTAAAGAAAAATAAGAATTTAACATTTATATTATATATATAATTGGACACTACGTAAGTATATGTATCATTATCAAGTAATATAGGACTTCTTGATTAAGACCTGAATATCGAACCCATACGGAATTTAAATAATATACACTTTTAGAAAACTTATTTGATTAAGACCTGAATATCGTTATCCATTTTTTCAACCACCAAGTTCTTTTTACCATTGGCATTGCCCTTGGAAAACCCATGAAGCTGGATGCTCCCACATTTACCCTGTCCAGACCTTCTGTGGCTATAATCATAGTGGAAAGGGATATCACTCAACATAAAATTAATGAAATTTGGTTGGGCACTGCTAACAATGGCTATTGACAGAAGATTGCAATGGAGTAAAGGCCATATTATTGTCATAATTGCAAGATGTTTGGACACACTGAAATAGATGTTTCAGACTACATCCCAAGAAAATGACTTCAACCTTTAGACACTCAACCTTCCCTAACAACCTCCCACTTCTCCACAGATAGATCATCTTCTCCCACCAGAA
>NEWO01001008.1:92909-122669 GCA_003013225.1 Phalaenopsis aphrodite
TTTAAAGATTTTCAGCAGCTCAGTGTCATCAATCTTTGTAAACTATGGATAAAGTTTAGAGCACAAGATAGTCTCTGTGCAATGTTTATGAAGGGTAAGTACTACATGACAGTACATCCTATACTGGCTAAGAAGAAAGTGGGTGATTCCAGGCTGTGGGCTAAAATTTTGGAGGTCAGAAATCAAGCTGAGGATCTATTTATTTGGGAGCTTGGAGAAGGACAAATAAATTTCTGGCTTGATAATTGGGCTTGGAATGGGGATAGGCTACACACCTCCAATCCAAACTCAGTGACAAAGGTGAAGAATTCTGGACTGGTAATCAATCGAATTGCAATTTGTTGGCTACCATCCTAACTAAAGAGCAAATATAATGGGTTAAGAAAAATAAAATCAATCCTGTACAGAAAGACAGAATCATTACTAGACAAGCTTCCTCATAAAAAATGTCTGCTTATATTTTCCAACAATTATACAAATGACAACCTGTCAAGTGGGGGAAAATGATTTGGAGAAAGTGGTTAACACCTTCCATGTCTTTTTTATGCTTGAGGCTGTGGAGATCCTTACTACATATTGATGACCCAAAGAGTATGGTTTGATCTGTTAAAGCATCTCAACATTGATACTCTGAAAGCCAGCTAGCAATACTTTTTGGAGTGTTGGATGGAATGGTTGGATGCTAAATTATTAATCATTCATTGTGTTGTTGCTTGGTTCATATGGATGTGCGAAAACCAAGTAAAATATGACAACATCAAACCTAAGGGAATGGCTATGGCTTTGAATTGTACTTCATACTTGCAAAAGATTATAAAATATAAAAAAATTTCCAATATTTTCTAGAATTTAGTGCCCAATGAGAAAAATCTGAAAGTGTCGAGGCCAACTTTGGTCTTTTGGAACCCTCCTCTTAAAGGGTGGCTGAAGGTCAATACATATGGGAGCTTCTTTAAGGAGGCTGCTGGTGTGGGAGGAATCATTAGGAACTCTCTAAGAAAATGCATTTTGTACTTTTCCTCTCCAAATTGGGCTGATGATGCACTTGAAATTGATACGATAGCTAATTATTGGGCTCTATACCTTGCCAATCAATGCAACATCATAAAAATTGTGATAGAGTCTGATTCCATCAATTGTATCAGGATACTAAAACAGGAAGAAGCTACTCCATGGAATGTTGCTAGGTGGACTACTAAGTTCAAGAGTATGTTGATCAAGGTTGAAGTGAATTTCCAGCATATCCTTAGGGAAGGTAACATTCCAGCAAATAATTTGGTTGTAAGGGGGAAAGTTATTGAAGAGATTGCTGTAGGGACTATACCTTCTTCTCATTTAGCTCTCCTTCTTCATGGGGACAGTTTATCCATTTCTTATCTTAATTGTATGGATTGATTATATATTTACACACTGGGTTAGATACTGAGTCAACTATATATACTTCCTACAACTTTTTTAAGCATCTATATATGATCTAACTTGGATAGTTGGGAAGGGACTGGTTTGAGTGGCTTTTTCACTCATTTTGTAATCCAGTTCTCATATTAACATGCAAGGAGCCATATAAAGCTTATTTTCTCTCTCTCTCTCTCTATATATATATATATATAAATGTGAGTGTTTGAGTGCGTGTGTGTGTGGCAAAGTCCTCAAACAAAGGAATTGGACTAAATTTGGGAATGTATTTAAAATAGTTGAGCAAGCTGAAAGGAATCTGGTGGCCTTGGAAAATACTGTTGTTACTAGCTTGGTAGATGAAACATCTTTTTGGGAAGCTAATGAGAAGCTCCTTGTAGTTGTGGTTGGGCAAGAAAGTTTTCAAAGACGAAAGGCTTCTACTTGTAGGTTTTTTTATGTATATAGAAAAAAAATATTACCATGTGTGTATCAAGTACAGAAGAAAATGTAATGTCATTCACACTATAAAAAATGTGCAAGGGAGATGATTTCCGGATACCTCTAATATTGCCAAGCATGAAGTTTGATTTTTTTCAAAAATTACTTACTTGTTCCTCCCCCCATAGAGTTTTTATTGATTGTTCTCCTTCCTTGAGGACCCATCATACACCATAGTACTGAACTTTTTGAAGTTCCCATAGATGTGGAAATATGGAATGAATTAGCCAACATTGACAGGGGTAGAATTGCTGTTGGCCTCACTTTTGGTTGAGGTGTAGTTTTTCCTCTTTAATAGCTTAGGGTCTAGGCATAGGACTTTCGTGTTGACTATTCCAGGAGGATTTTAATAGGAACCCTCACCATTAGAAATTTTGAACTCTTATCTGCTCAACTTGAAGTTCTATATATTGGTCTTATCCTCTAGCACTTGGTAGGTGGGGTCATCATTGAGGAGCTCAAGAGGGGTTTCCCATAGGATGGTCAAGACTTAGGACTAACCCTGGGTGGTCTGGCCATGGTTACGCTAGCTAGTACACACTACACTTTCTTACGTTCCCCAAACCCTAAGACCCCTTGATTTGTTCTCCTGACTCGTTTTGGAAAGTTCATATGGACGAACCCAAACCCCTAGCCCTTGGCTAAGAGGGTTAGGGCAAGCATTTTGAATAAACAAAATCAATCTTCAAATGGCTCATATAAGTTTGACTTGGCTTCAAGCCTTACTTGCCCATCCTAGCCCAAACTCTCATCAAGTTACCAAAATACCCCTATAACCCTAATTTTTGCCAAAAAGTCATTTAAAACCATTCCCCACTACATAAATTGATCAAAATCACCAAATTCCCAAAATACTCCAAAAAATTGCCAAAAAACTTCAAAAATGCCCCTCATTACCCAAAAATCCCAAATATCCAAAAACTCCCAAAAATTCCAAAATCATCCCAAATATTCCCAATTTCAATTTTAAACCATCACATTGACCCAATATGGTTAAATTGACCAATTTTGACCAAAATCCCTAAATTTCCCTTAAGGGCCCGACTTCCCCAAATTAGCACTAATGTCAAATAAATTGACCCCAATCTTGCCCAATTTGAATTCCAGACAAAAATTCAACTTCACTAGTACGAATTGAAACCAAATATAGAACCAATTTGACCCAATTGTAAGCTCAATTTCACTCAAACCGAAACCTAACCCAAAATCCTCAAATTGACTCTATGTCGAAATTACACCAAATTGGCCTTCCAATTGAATTCAAAATCACTTGAAATCCTTTCAAAATTCTTCATTAAATCTCCCTAAACGAAATTAAACATTTAGTTAACCCAAATTTTAGCCCAAATTCACCCCCAATTTTAAAATACGAAGCCCACCTCATTTAAATCCAAAAGTCCAAATCCAAAGCCCACATTGCATGAAATTTCTTCCCATCATCCAATTAATTCAAATCATTCCCTAAGTTTTAAATTCATGATCAAGCCATACTAAATCAAGCCTCATAACAATCCCACAGAATTACCCCATAAATCTAAAATCCATTTTCATGCAAATTGACCAAGCCATGGAAATGCCATGAAGCCATCCATAAGCCATAGGTGAGTCATATAAGCCTTTGCCACCTCACAAAGCTATTAATGGCAAAAGGAAGAGCCACTTTCAAGCTCCCTTAAAAACGCCTTAACCCATTTAATGACACACTTTAACCCATACTTAGCAAAATCCTTTGAATAAGGACCTCTCCTCACTAATTAAGCTGAATCAAATGATCTCCTATTCAGCCTAAACCAGCCTTGGTGGGTCAGCCCAACCCAAATCCATGCTTTGACCCAGATTGACCCAACAAAAGGTTTACACCCACTCCTCTTTAATCCAAGACCTTTACACATTGCTAACCCCAATTGACTTCACCAAAACCAAGCCGTGATCCCCCCAACTAAATGGTGACCTAACCCTGGCCGGCCACCTTGGTTGCCAGAAAACACCATGGCCAAGGAGGAGCAAGGAATTTAAACTCCAAATTACACCCAACCAAGCTAGCTCACTCCAATTATATTTTTTCCCCTTTCTCCATTCCATATAAGCATCCAGAGCCACCCACTGGTTAGGCCAATTGCAGCCTCCAAGCCCCTCTATTTAAACCCCACTCCTCCATAACCAAAGGAGAGACCAACCATAACCTTAACTAAACTCTGACAAAATTTCACCAGAGCTCCCTTAAGACTCCTAATAACAATCTCATCATCCTTAGCTACCTAAGCTCACTGTTTAAGTTCAATTTTGGAGCTCAAAATCAGATTGAAACCAAGACATACTTCACCACAACTCCACAGTGCAGCAAAGTCAAATTAATTGCATCCACACCTTACTTGAGTGAAAGAAGAAGATCCCTCAGAAAAGCCCCATAACCAGACCTCTATAGCATAGACTTTGATCAACACCCCAAATCAGCCTTGGCCGAAACCATACCTGGGCAATTCACCATGGCCCAAGGCTTCATCTAAGAGCAATTTGGACTCAACTCAAGGTTTTGGAAGCACTCAATCAAAGCCAAACCTCTTTAGCGAAGGTAGCGAGTTTTTTACTTAAATTTATCCTATTTTAATACTTCATTCTTGTAGACTTGATTTATGACTTACTTAACCATATAGATGTGTTCTCATAGTCTAGACGCATTTATAGGAATAAATCGCACTTGATTTGGTTGAGTATCGAGAGAGATCTTAAGGTTTGAAGTTTAACGACTCTCAGGTTAAGGAGATCGGGGACGATGAACATATGTTGTCCAGTTTTGCGTGTATTGAATGAACTCTCTGGATTGCACCAGACGAGGAGATGGTACATGAACCGTGGAACGTGTGGCGTTGAGGTAGCTGGCAAAGTCAAATGGCAGAGTATCGCGTGTTTTTTGGAGTCGTCACAGGTTGAGTTGGATAAGTAGATAAATAGGTCTTATTATGATATATTTAAATGCCCAAAACTTTAAAAATCCATATCTTTTCATTGAAAAATCATAAAAATAAAAAAAAACACCCTCATGCTTAGTGAACAGAGGAGAATAATGTGGAAATGATTTCATATCTGTTTGATGTAAGTGTATTTTTTAATTTGTTAAATAGTTTGCTCCTTATTTAGATTATCTATTTTCATGGAAATTTCACCTTGAATTGATTTTTGGTGCTTTTGATCTCTCTGTCGTGAGGGATCTTTCCTGATTTTTTTAAGGTCAGGGTACGTCTCTGGGCAATGATCTCTATTTTTCAAGTCTATCATGTTTGTTTTGGTAAAATAATTATGATAATTAAATATTTCATTAGAAAAATAAAAAAATTGTTTTGGTAGGTTCATTGTGGTCAAACAACCCTAAGAAAAATATAAACTTCGTTTAACTCATTAAAAATAACCCTAATTATCTTTAAACTCTAAAAATGAAATATAATTAAATTGAACTAAAATGTAAAAGTTAATGACACAAAAAATGTTCTACATATTATCAGAGGAACTCCTCAGAAAATTTTCTAGTCAGTTGGAATTAGTTTGACCACTAAAATGAATGAATTAAGTGAAATAACCTTTTTGGCACTAAAATATTTATAACAATTAAAATACAATTCAAAAAATCACAAAATTGGTTTTGGGAGCTCCTTATGACTAGAGGAACCTAAGAAAAATAAAAGTGTAATTAAAATAAATATTTTATTTTTTAAGCCATTTTTAAATATTCAAATAATTAAAAAATTAATTAAAAATCATAAAAATTACAAGAATGTGAAAACACACTAAAATGTTACATTTGACTTCTTGATCACTTGGGATCAGTTAAATTAATTCTCTTAATTTTCTATGTTAAGTTATTAATTTTTAAAGGCTTAAAATGAATTTTCTTTAATTTTTCGCTAAAATAATTCTAATAATTAAGATATAAACCACAAAAATATGAAATTTGATTCTCTTGGTTCCTTGACCTTAAAAAGATTTAATTAAATTATAAAATTTAATTTTCCACATAAATACTATTAATTAATTAGGAAAATAAACAAATAATTCTAATGATTAAGTTAAACGTTTAAAAATCATGAAAATTGGTCCAAGTGGTCCTCTAACCTATGTGAACGTCTAGTATTTTTTTTAAGAAAAGTGGTTTTGTTTTGTTTGAGTTATATTTTCATAAAAAAATCTTTATTTATGCGTTAAAATAATTATAGAATTAATTAAGTTTAGAAAATTTGCATTTTCTCCTCTGATATTTTAATTAACCCATGTGTGGGGTAACATAAAAATTTTGAAGTCATTTGAGTTTAATTTAATGAATTATAAGGTGCTAAGGCCTCAAGGGTAAAATGGTATTTTAGGATTTAAGCCACGATTAATATTTTTGCGTAACTAAAGGGTAAATGGGTAATAAATAATCTTGATTAACATGTCTTGATGATTGAAACTTGAAAGCGATAAATGGTAGCAACTAATCTCACTTTGGTCTCATTAAGTAATTTTTCAAATTGATGAAATTTGGAAGAGCAATAAAATCAGAAGATATTGAGGTTGGGGGTTTGATTTTGGAAGATCATAACATATTGATTCAAAACCCTAATTAATGATTTTAAAATGAGTTGTTCTTCTTGATAAGGATTAAAAGTATAAAGATTTACATTTTCCTAATAATTACAAATCTACCCTTTAAGTTTAAGGGCTTAGTGGTAAATCAGGCTTAATCAAAATTTTGTCTAATGAGGTTTAGAAAATGACCTACAAATAATTTGAAACCTTTTTAAAACACTACAGGCCCATATTTGAAGATTAAACCGATTAAGTTTCTTAATTAAGCCAAATTGCCCCTAAGGGCCTTTACCCATATAATCCGTAAGTGAAACATCAAATGACAACTGCCCCACTTAAAGGGATAACCAAAACTTCAAGGTTCGTTGACCATAAGGGTATGAATTGGGTGAACCACATAGCACACATAATAAGACCAAAATAAACTTGAGACGATTCGAGGGACTGTGAAATGTCTAGAGTAATAACCAGGACCTTTTCATGATCCTTTGGGAATCTCACAGGGCACATGAATATATTATGATTTGCTTGATGGAATCATCCCCTTATATGAAAAATGAAACCTATTAAGGTATGACTAAAGGTTTGGTAAACATACCTCAAACTCGTATTCTCTGCTTTTCCTACAAGTTTGTTTTAATTCCTGTAAAATTAGGTGGAGGAACGTGAATAATCGACATGCATGTGTTTAAGTTATTGCGTTTCAATTCACTTTTATTTATCTACACCTCTAGTTTCCTGCCAATAAATTTGCATGCTAAATAGCAAGGTCACTCTACATGTCAAAATTGAAACTTTTAGGATAGCCACAAAACTGAAACCAAAACCAAAATTAAAAAATCAAATTTAGATAAAATCCACCACCAAAACAGTCAAAATGTAAGACAACTCAAAATTTAACCACAAATAAAACAACAAGATAAAAAAAATTTCAACTAAATTAAAACATCACAATCAGATAATTGGAATTCCTCGGAGGACGTAACATACGGTTGCTAATGAGATTACTCACAGTTTAAATGAAAGTATGGAACTCATTGAGTTTAGTTTAGTAAATTCATTTGGACTAAGTGAATCTGAAGAAAATAGTGGTGTCAGGACGAGGGTACAGTGGGATCCTAACCGGTGTCACTCTAATCAAATTTAACATCTCTATAATATTTAAATAACCATAACCATAGGAAACTTTTGATTTGACATCAGGACTTGACACATTAGAAAACTTAAACTCGCTACGACGAGGAACTTGGAGCTAACTCTGTAGACAACCTTCTACAACAGCAATCTATAACAATATGATGATCTCCAACAGCAAGACCATCTACAACAACATATTTTTTCTTACAAATAAAATAACAAGCCATAGGATTTTTTTGAGGTTATCCGCCTAGTGTGACATAAATCCTACACTTTTTTAGACCTTTGTGTAGCCCTGCTATATAATTTCAGCCTCAACTTGTTTTAAGATTCTAAGGTTGTCGTTTGTTATGACCTAAATCATCACATCTCTAGGCTATTTGTACAATCGTCTTGCATGAATGTAAGCCCTAATTATTAAAATTGGCAAGATGAAACACTTACTTCCTTCTCAAAATTTAAGCTGAACCATACAATAGCTTGGGAAGTCACCAAGTTTCTCCTTAACATTCATGACATCTCCTAGTTCTTCTTCCTTTGAATTCTAAAAATAAATGTCCCAAATTTGTGTCATTCCCATTTCACACCTCTTTGTCTGATCTTTTGAGAAGTAATATCCTTTAAAACTCTTTAAAGGCAATATTCCTTGATTTTTTTTAGTTTATTCTTAGGTAACTTAAGTTATCTAAGATGTAATTAACTATAGGGGTTTTCCCTTATAAGAAACTTTCAAGAACCCAGCTTAATATAAATCCTATTTAATTTTTCATATTAAATAGGGGAACTTGTCGATCAACATAAAAGAATGGTTTTTGGCAGACTTAAATGGATGTCATAATTTTTTTAGTTTATTTAATTGAGCTTTACCAATAAGTAGTGTGTTTACCCTTCGGGAGAAATGCATTACTTGTAGTATTAGGCTTGTTTATTTAAACTACTGAGGATATGAGATCGGTCCAGTCTTATATTTTAAAATTTAAAATACACTTCCCAAATTATACATATATAAATTAAAGCGATCGTCGAGATTCCTATTCCGACAACTGACAATTTCTACTGTGGTGACCGACAACTGCTGAACCTGATGGTTTCACATTTGATTTTTATAAAAAATCTTGGAGGATTATTAAAGAGGATGTGGTTAAGGCCATATAAAGTTTTTTCCAGGGGATGTTCTTCCAAACAATTATTATTATTCTAATATTATTCTCATTCCTTAAACCTCTACAAGGGACCACTCAAACCATTTCTAACCCATTAGCATCACAAATGCTATTAGTAAAATTATTAGCAAAATCATAATGGGGAGGTTATAACCACAGCTAACTCATCCTATCAATCCTAACCAGGCGGTCGTTGTCAAAGGAAAATGTTCTAAGGATAATGTGTTGTTAGCCTAAGAGCTACTGTATGCTATTAATAGACCTTACAAAGGGGTTAATCTAATTTATAAACTTAACTAGAAGAAGGTTTATGACATGATCCATTAGGACCTCATGATGGAAACATTGGTGCTTAAGGAATTTCCTAGTGACTTCTATAATTTAATAACTAAGTGGTTGAATGGAAATGCTCTCTCCATATTTCCTAATGGGATAACTCATGATTACTTTAAGGCTACAAGGGGTTTTAATCAAGGAGGTCAACTCTCCTCCACAATAATCATCCTTGCTTTGTAATAATTATCAAGGTTATTGGTTAAATCAATCACATACATAACCTACAGTATATGCAATCAGCCATCAGATTTATGTAGATGACATGATTCTCTTCTTTAGGGCTAACAAGACTGCAATAAAGCTACTACACAAGACCTTGATGGAGTTCCAACAAAATTTTAGCACGATTTTCAAGCAAGAGAAGTGTAATCTTCTCTCTAGCATCATGTCTACCCCGCACACAAAAAAATGGATCGCTAAATTCATTGGTTTTACTACTGTGGCTACCCCTTTTAAACATCTTGGGGTTCCTCTAATTAAAGTCAGAACCAAACAGGTGCAGTTTGATGATTTCATTGTTAAAATTTCCTCATAATTGCAGTGTTGGACCAACTCATTCTTGTTTAATCGGGTGGGGGGAGAGTTATCCTCCAAAAGAAAATTTTATCCTCCTTTCCAACATTTATCCTACATATCACCAACATGAAAGGAGCACTCAACTCTATTTAGTAAGTTGTTTAATAAGTTTCTTTGGCCTCCACAGAGAAAGCAGCTATATTGGGCTAGTTGGCAAAAAGTTGTAAGACCTGCCTTAGTTGGGGGCCTTGGCTTTAAGGGACTAACTATAGAAGATTAATCTTTGTAAACTCTGGATCAAATTCAAACAACAAGACTCTCTTTGGGACAAGTTTAAGTTAGGTAAATATTATAATGGCTCTCATCTTTTTGTGGTCTCTAAGAAACATGGAGACTTTAGAATCTGAGTCATTTTACTGAAGGTTAGTGATGCATATGCATTTTAAACATATATTTTATTCTCATTTTTTGTGACATTGTACTTTAATGGAATATATTTTTCATGTTTTATTATTGGTTGATGATTTTTAGCAATTGAAGAAATGATGGAAGAAAAAAGAATGAAATTTGGAGTCAAAATGACGTTTTGGAAGAAGAACTCAGTGCCAACAGTGCTAGCAAGAACACCGATAACGCTAGCATGATGGAGGAGTCTAGAATAGCGGGAGTGCCAACGACGCCAGACTAGGCGCTGACGGTGCCATTTGGTTGAGAGCATATAATTTAATTCGGACTACGGGCGTCCATGGCGCTAATGTCGGCGCTAAATGAATTTCTAGAAGATTTGATGAATTTGGATGCTTTTTGAAGAGTTATTGGACACACCTCTTGGAAAATCAACGTTATGCTTTAATTAAAGCAAAAATTGATTAGTAAAAGGGTGGGTTAGTGTGTCATTAAGTCTTCTTGAGTGTTCTATTGTGTGTATTGTTGAGTGTGATGAGTCTAAGGGTGATTTCTCGTAAGATTTGTTAGAGAGGGAGAGAAGTGCGAGATTTCTTCTTCCCTGCATCTTTAAAGAGAAAATCAAGAGTCATGTAAAGAGAGAAATACTCTAAGAGAGGCTACAAGGGATTTGCTTTGAGGAAGAGTTAAAGTTAAGTAGTGTTTGTTCATTATTGTTGTATAAACTTTCTCTTATTTATGAAATTCCTATTTTTTCATATCTTCCTCATGAGGTATGAGTAGATTTCTTTGTATTTCTCCCTACTCTAAGATATGGTTAAATGAAGAGATAATTTGGATGTGCCAATTTTAAAATATAAAATAAATTATGGTGATCTTTCACTTCGTTCTTAATTAACCTTTTGATTTGTCCAATTTAAATGTTAACATCTGTTGTGAAACATACTATCCGAAAAATGGATTATGAGTTTCACAACAAAGTGAGAATCAAATTCAATTCCATGAAAGAGTGTTTCGTTCATGGAGTTGGGTGCAAATAAATAGGAAAATATAAATTTCTGGGCAAAGAATTAAAATTATAGGGTGACAGAGTAAAATCCCCAATTTGGTCTTAGTGTTTAAGAACTAAAGCGAGTGTTAGCCTTTAGGGGAAGGGAAGTGGGAGCTCTGGAGTGAGAGCCAGTATCCTCTCAGCCTAACCACAGATTTAGAAACTAAACCTAAGATTAGCCAATGATTCTCTATAACACTTGACTAAAGATAGAGAATTAAAATTTCTCCTATTTAGTACAATACAAATTCAAACCATTTAACTCTCTCATTTAACCAAAAACTTATTGTAGTGAGAAAGATGTTTTCTCATATTAGACAACTTCATCACAAAAACATAGTTTGATAGTTAAAGTCTAGCTTTCCTTTGCAGTTTTACTAATAGTTGATAGTTTAGTTATGATAGCACCTTAAATATTCAAAATTAGTATAATAGATTTTTTTTTATTGTTGTGAATTTCTAATTTAGATTTTCATTTCAAAATTAAACTTTCCTTGTGGGAGCTATATTTGGGGTTTAATCAAAAAGTTTTGTATTACTTGATAACAATACATATACTTGCGTAGAATCCCAACATAAATTGCTTCAATTTATTTTTCATATAAAAATGAACCATGTTTTTTACATCGCTGCAAAGTGGAGTCAACTTTATTTAGTTTACACAACCATAATTTTGGGGATCAAGTTTTTTGGCGCCATTGCTGGAGAAGGTAACGATAAATTAAATACATTTGGTAAATTAAGAAATTTTGCAATAAAATAAAATAAAATAAAAATTTTAAAAATCATAAAAAAATAATATCATTAAATACCTTTTGAAATTTAAGAGTACTTTTAAGAAAATTTTCTACGCTTACTATATTTGTTTATGCATAGTATTGGATCTGAAGGTTTAGTAACTCATGATTCAGAAATAGAACACACTATAAGAATAGTCCAAAAAAACAAAAAGAAATTAAAAATTTGAATGAGATGGCAAATAACTTAGATACTCAAATAAATGAAAATTGAGCAAGAATCTAAAGAGAAGCTATAGTTAAAAAGGAGAAGGTAAAAATTGAAAGCAACAATGATGAAAATAAACCAATACAAATTTCTTTAGAAAAACCGCCGCTACCGTTTCCTCAACGATTGAAGAAGAACAAAGATAAAAAATCTATTAAATTTTTCGAAATCCTTAAAAATTTAATGATAAATATTCCTTTTATTGAGGCTTTCAAACAAATGACAAGTTATGTGAAATTTATGAAAGATTTGTTAAACAAGAAATCGAAATTTGCCGATTACTAGACTGTTGAACTCAGTGAAGAGTGTAGTTCAATTATTCAGAAAACGCTTACTGAAAAGTTAAAAGATCTTGGTAGTTTTACTACACCTTATTGGTGAGAAATTTTTTGGAAAAGACTTATGTGATCTTGGAGCTAGTGTTAATCTTATGCCTCTTTCAATTTTTAAACGTTTAGACTTATGAAATCTTTCTCCTACTAATGTAACTCTTTAGTTAGATGATCGATCAATAACTTATATTAAAGGAGTTATAGAAGATGTATTATTGAAAGTAGATAAATTTGTTTTTCCTGTAGACTTTATTGTATTAGATATGAAGGAAGATAAAGAAATTCTTATTACTTTAGGGAGACCATTTCTTGTAAAACGAAGAACTGTGATAGATGTACAAAAAAGAGAATGAATAATAAGAGTCAATGATCGAGAAGTAACATTTAATATAGCTAAAACTATGAAATATCCTACGATAGAAAAAGATAATGAATGTTTTAGATTGGAAGTTACTGCTTATCTAAGTAATGAGCAATTTAAGGGAATGTTTGAAGAAAAATTATTAAAAAAAAGAGAATTTTAAGAATGAGGATGAAATAAAAGAAGAAAATTTAGATTATGTTCATGACAAATTTAAAATTTTTTACCTCTTAGAAAATGATAATTAAAATCTTATTCTTTCAAGTATTAAACCGCCTGAACTTCAGCTGAAAGTACTAGTTGCTCACTTAAAATATGTGTTTTTAGGGGATTAATCTACATTGCTTGTTATTATATCTTCTAATTTAACTAAAATTCAAGAAAAAAATTAGTAGAAATGTTGAAAAGATATAAGAAGGCCTTTGGATGGACTTTATGAGATATTAAAGGAATCAGTCCTCCAATTTGTATACACAGGATTCTAGTAGATGAACAATAAAAACCAAACGTTGATCCCCAAAGGAGATTAAACCCGATAATGAAAGAATTTTTTAAAGAAGAAATCTTAATATGGTTAGATTCTGAAATTATATATCATATTTCAGACAATGCTTGGGTAAGTCTGATTCACTGTGTTTCAAAGAAAGGAGGAGTGATAGTTGAAGTAAATGAGAAAATTAAATTAATTACAATAAGACAAGGTGCTGAATATCAAATTTGTGTAAACTATAAAAAATTATATATGTTCACTAGGAAAGATCATTTTCCTTTACCATTTCTAGACAAAATATTGGACAGATTGAATGGGAAAAAAATTTTACTACTTTCTAGATAGATATACCCTGTATCATCAAAATCCAATTTCTCCTGAGGATCGAGAGAAAATAACATTTATATGCATTTATGGAATATTTTCGTTTCATAGAATGCCTATTGGACTTTGTAACACACCTGCGACATTTCAAAGATGTATGATGTCATTTTTTTTGTAATTTAATTGAACGTGGAATGAAAGTATTTATGGATGATTTTTTTGTATTCATAACTTCATTTGAATTATTTTTGAATAATTTAGAAAAAGTTTTGGAACTACGTGTAAACGTCAACCTAGAACTAAATTGGGAAAAATATCAATTTATGGTCGCAGGAGGAATTGTACTTGGGCATAAAATTTCTAAAAATGACATAGAAGTAGATCTAGAAAAATTTAATTTATTGTGAAATTACCACCTCTTACTATGGTTTGAGGGGTAAGAAGTTTTCTAGGACATGCTGGTTCTACAGGCGTTACATAAATTTTTTTTCAAAAATTCCTAAGCTATTATGCCAACTTTTAGAAAAGAATACAAAATTTAATTTTAATGAGGAAATCATAAAAGAATTTGAACTATTGAAAGAAAATTTAATCACTGCTCCTATAATTGCTCCACCTGATTGGAAGAAACCATTTAAAATAATGTGTGATGCTAGTGATCATGCTATTGGAGTTGTTTTAGGACAATGGTATAATAAAGTTTTTAAAGCAATGTATTATGCTAGTAAAACTCTAAATGATGCTCAAATTAATTACACCACTACTGAATAAGAGTTATTAGTTATTGTCTATGCCTTTGATAAGTTTAGAACTTACTTAATTAGAGCTAAATGTATAGTGCCTACAGACCATTCTGCTATCAAATAGTTTATGCAAAAGAAAGATGCTAAATCGAGATTAATTAGATGGATACTTATGATGCAAGAGTTCAATTTTGTGGTAATAGATAAAAAGGGAACTGATAACCAAATAGCTGATCATTTTTCTAGACTACAACAAGAAATATTAACTGATTTTGCAAATGAAATTTTAGTAACATTCCCTGATGAACAATTTTATAATATTGATATAAAGAACATACCGTGGTATGCCGATATAGTAAATTATACTGTGAGTGATATTCTATAACAAGATGAAAAGAATCAATAATTAAAAAAAATTATTCATGATTCAAGATTCTATTTTTAGGTTGACCTACATCTCTACAAACAGTGTAAAGATTTGGTCCTTAAAAAGTTTGTACCTTACGAAGAAACTGAACAAATAATTGAACGATATTATGATTCTAAATTCAGAGGATATTTTGGAACTAGTAGAACTACACATAAAATTTTGCAAGCTGGATTTTATTGGTCTACTCTTCTTAGAAATGTATATGATTATATTAAAACATGTGATTGATGTCAGCGAGTAGGAAATATTTCTAGAAGAAATGAAATGCCCCTGAATTACACATTGGAAGTTGAAATTTTTGATGTGTGGGGATTAGATTTTATGGGACCATTTATGCCTTCATTTGGAAATTTATATATCTTGCGTAATGTTGATTATATGTCCAAATTGATTGAAGTTATTATCGTACCTAAATGTGATGCTTGAAGTGTTTCAAAATTTTTAAATAAAAACATCTTTTACAGAATATGGAATGCCAAGAGATTATTACGTACGAAGGATCCCATTTTAGGAAGAAGAAGATCAATAAATTAATTAGGAAATATAATATTATGCATACATTCTTTATTGTTTATGATCCCAGAACTAGCGGTCTAGCAGAAATATCAAATTATGAAATAAAGCGAATTTTAGAAAAAATTGTAAGTCCTTATAAATTGGATCGGTCTGCTATATTAGATATTGTATAATGAGCATACAAAACTACTTATATGACTTTTATTGGAATGTCCCCATATAGACTTATTTTTATTAAAACATGACACTTACTAGTAGAGTTAGAACATAAAACATTTTGTGCAATTAAGGAATTTAATTTTAATATAATGGATGCTAGTGAGAAAATATATTTGCAACTCAATGAACTAGAAGAGATTAGAAATGAAGCATATGATAATGTAAAAATCTATAAAGAGGAAATGAAAATATAACATGATCGGAGGATTATAAAAAAGAACTTTAAACCTGGACAAGAGGTTCTATTATATAATACTAGATTGAGATTATTTCTAGGAAAACTGAAATCTTGATAGTTAGGACCATTCAATGTGATCAAAGTCTATCATTATGGAATTGTTGTAATTAAATTACCTGAAACTGGAAAGATATTTAAAGTTAATGGCCATTGATTGAAACATTATTATGAAGGGCACATGCCACAATTTAAAGAAATTTTGATGTTGAGTCACCCTAAATAAACATTGGTACGTCGGGCTGACAACATTCAACCAAGAGTTTTGTGTAAGGCAACTCATATATATACATATATCTCTATATTTTTTTAGTATTTTGTTTAATAATTGTTCTAAGTATTAAGAAATAATAATACCTTAGAATCCTACACAATCTTATATATGAAAAATTGGTATTAGATGAAAATTTGGAAATGAATTGAACCAAAGATAAAATATGTGCCACTATGACTTTGGCGCCAACGGTGCCCTTCTACAGAGCCATGGCGCTGACAGCGCCCAGTGCAATTTCGACCGTCCAAGAAGATTTTTGGCGTACTTTGGTGGGATTGCACTTCAATATAACTGCCTTAAGGTCTTGTTAAAGGCATGAAAACCTTTTTGGACTACCAGAAACTTCAAGATTTTGAAATCCATGGCTTCAAATTCCATAAATACCTCAAGATATGGGGTTTCCAATCAAGGAAAGTTCACCAGTTTTAATGCATAGAAATTATATGACAAAGTCATCATGAAGAATAGGTTTATCAAGGAGAGAGGCTTTGTCAATCATGGATTGAGTAATCCAAGTTTGTAGATTTAGAAAATCATAGTACAGAGATGTTGGGAAGTTCTATGCTACATTACCACTGCAGTAGTTAATCCATTGATCAAAGAATTCTACGCTAACCTACATGGAATTAACCAAGGAGTCATCTTCGGTTGAGGTAAGGGAGTACCATTTACTCTGCCGCGGATAATTGATATTATTTTGATAGAAAACTTGTTGATATGTCATTATACGAACTTTATACTAATAAAGGATTTGATGTATGATGTATTCCAATTTCTGACAAATGAAAGTCATAATTGGGAAATTAAAGATAAGGGCTACGTTAGTTTCTCCGCCTCACTGCTAAATCTGATATCTAAACAATGGCATTTCTTCATGTCTGCAAAACTACTCCCTATAATGAAAATTAGTAAAGTTACAAAAGAAAGTGCAATTTTAAACTATTGCATTCAAATGGGAAAGCCCATTGATGTAGGATCAAATATTTTTAAATCTATTATGGATATTATAATGAATTGACCTATATATGGACTGTGGCATCCTTCTATGATCTTCTTACTTTATAGTCAATCTTAAGTACCATATGAAAGTTGGAAGAAAGTGTTATTACCCTGGGAGTTCATAGATCCTATTGATGGAAACTATATTGGGAATGGAAATGAAGCATTGGATATTATCTTGGAACAATCTTTACATGCTTTGACACCCTTAATGCTCTGTATAGTTTCAAGTTCACAAGTTTTGGAGAAGAAAATAAAGAAAATAGAATGGGAAGAAATCTTACTTACCATTATGATCACTTAGATTGGAGGATGAAAGAACACTTTGATCATACAGGACAGATTGAAGCAGGTTTGGTGCAAATGTTCAAGAAGAATAAATGGATAGATGAAAATTCAACTGATTAAATCTCGTACCGACCCTTCTACAACTTGTACGTACATTACCAATCTATGGGAGGTATTAGAGGAGGAGACAATACTGAAGATGAAGAGGAGTAATTGAAGAAGTTGGACTTCCCAAAATAAAAATTAATTAGGTTTTTAATCTTATTGGATTTGCTTTGCTTCAAAACTCCTATAACTTTAATTGTACGTATAGTTTAGTTTTCAGCGTTCAAGTGTTGTGGCTTGATTTTGACGCTGAATTATAATGTGATTTGCTTTATGTATGTGTGAGCGTGATTAAAAGTATGTGTTTGCAAAAATTTGGAATTTCATATGTAAAAGTTGGTTTTGTGTTGTACGTAAAAGCATTTGTTTGTAGATTATTTAAGGATGAATATTATTTTTTAAAAAGGTTAATTAGACATTGAAGGGAATTTTAAATAACTGATGTTCAAAAATTATGAAAAATTTTATTTTTGGCACTGACGCCGACGACACCTGAGGCGCGAAAATCCTTAAATACCTTGGAATTTTTGCGAAACACCATTTTTCATTTTTGATTACCTTCAACCTTTGGTTTACACCCCTAGGCTTGCAAATGCTTGGATTTAAAGCGATTAGAGGACAAAAGGAGTTTAGATTTCATCTTCTCTTGGTAAGAGCTACACTTTGAACTAAAATTTTGTATTTCCATCAAGGATTTCTCCTACATTGCTGAGATCCAATATTTTAAAATTTTTAAGGAGATTTTAAGAAAATCCTTTGGTGAAGAACTCTTAGTTAATGGATTTAAGTTTAAAATATTCCACATTGTGATTTTCCAAATTTTTGGAATTTATTTTGATTTTATCGATTTTCTTGTTTTTTTTTAAGATTACAATGGCACCAAGGATGATCAAGGGAAAGAGGAAATTGGAATTTGATGACCAAAAATCCATCAACTACAAAGCTAGCATGCATTTCAATATTTTACTGAATACCAAGAAAATAATTCTGAATCAAGCGTTCAAAAATCTGGGTGGTGAAGTTAAAAGATTATGTGTTGCTTGGTAGTGTGAGAATTTATGTTACTTTACTATCCCCGATGAAGATTAATGAACTTTATTAGTTGCGAGAAGCATTTCTCTGTAAGTACAACACATTCTCTGCTGCAATCATGGCTTTGGATGAAGTTATTTCATTTCTTACTGATGGAAGAGGAGCTTGGAAAGTGAAGAATAATGTTAAGGTAAACTTTCTTGCTTCTATATTAAATGTAATATCCAAGGCCAGACATTACTTTATATCTACCAGAATGATACCTACAAATCACCATAGTGAAATTACTAAAGATAGAGCTATCCTAAACCTCTATATCCAATAGATGGGAAGTCTAGATGTTGGATCTATAATCTATTGAAACATTCATTCTATTGCTATGAGAGAGACAACTGGTGGATTAGCGCACCCTGCCCTAATTTTCACATTTGTGAGCAGTCAGGAGTTGATTGTAGGATTGATGAGGAAAGGATTAAGTGTTATAAACCTAATGGGCCAGCAAACATTAAAAGCTATGAATCTCATGTTGGATGGAGAATGGGAAGTAGGAGTAGGGATACTCCTTTTACTCTTATCACTCCTACTCTCTAGGAACTTATGGAACAGATGATGATCCGACATAGAGATGTTTTAATGATAAAGAGAATGATTGAAAATTTAGAGGACAGGAATGCACATAACAATAATTTAACAAAGCGAAAGTTTGAATATGATGTTTCATAGGTTGATGCTAAGGTTAGATACATGAGGGGTGACCACTCAGTATAGTTTCCTAGTCACCCTACCTTTACCCCTTATCAGCAGCAAAACTTTGATATAAAAGAAGAAGAAGAAGAAGAAGAAGAAGAAGAGGAAGATGAGTGAAGATGTCTACTTAGTTATAGTTCTGACCTTTTCTTTTGTTTATAGTTTGTTGCATTTTGTTGCTGTTATTGTTTAGTTCGTTAAATGTGAAGCTTTGATATTTGTTGAATGTTGTGTTTGAACAATAATTGGCAGAGATGTTGTTGAATTGAAATTTATTTTAGTACTATTATTTGTTTTTAGTACTTTGTTGTATATCTTTTTAGTTAACTCTTTCTCAGCAAATATTTTTATCTATATAATATGTGTTATTTAATGTTTTAGGTCTTATAGCTTTTCATATTACCATCTGCAATATTTCAGAGTTAGGTTTCAAAATTAGAAACATCAACAAGTAAGTATTTTCTTTATGTAATAATTGTTTTATCTCAACCTGTATTTTCAGTTTTTCATGCTTAATCTTATAAAAATTTACATTTGGGGGAAGAAAAATTAACTCTTTTTTGAAAAAGAAAGAAACTTAATTTTATTTGTCCTCAATAAGTTATATTTGAAAATTTTTAATTTAACATGACCTGTGGTAGTAGAGCCTAACTTTAGATAACTATTTTTTTGTTTCTAAATATATTGTAAGATTAAGTAAAAAATTTCAATAATAAATGTTAATTCTAGTGATTAAAGAATTTGATATGAGAGAATAAGACCATGTTTTTCCTTTTTTAGTAAAGAAATTTCTTTTTTTAAAGTATTAAAAACCTTAGAATTTCATATAAGAAGAAAAAGAATGAAACTTTATGAACAATCTTTAAAGCTAATATAAATTTATAAAGTGAAGGAGTGTGGAAAGTTTTTAACTTTAAGAAAGGGATAGTGAAGTTGAAAATCATTAAAGGCTATTCAGATAATGTAATCCTCACATATAAAAATAGAAGAAGAGAAAGGACTAAAAATGATTCTGAAAGAAAAGAAAGAAAAATAAGAAAAAATAAGAATAATATGTGAGGAGAAGTTTGAGGAGATGACTAATAAAACATTTGCTTCACTTAAATCCACTGAAGGAAGAAGGCTTGACTACGTTCTCTAAACTTGTATTTAAGTATTAGCATATTTAGTACTAAAGTTTTCATGAATTTCTAAGTGGTTTTGATTTAACAATTTGCAATTTTTCTTGAAAAGACTGGAGAATAAAAAATCTTAGAATTGACTGCTAGATATTTTTATACCTTTAGTATTAACTTGAGTTATTTTAAATTTTTGTTAAGTTATGCTATAATATTTAGTAGATAAAAAAATTAAAATCTAGAAGTTAAATTCTTTACTATAATTCATAGTTTTTATGTAGTAAAGGAGTTACTTGAGGAAAAGTAACATTTAAGTTTGGGGGATTTTGATACACCAAAAATATATGCATTTTTAAACCTATATTTTATAATCATTTTTGGTGATATTGCACTTTAATGGAAGCTATTTTTAATATTTTATTGCAGGTTGATGACTTTTAGCATTTGAAGCAAAAAGAAAATAAAAAATGTTGAAATTTGGAGTCAAAATGACATTTTGGAAGAAAAACTCAGTGCCGACATCTCCAGCAAGGACGCTGATGGCGCCAACATGAAGGAAGAGTCCAAAATAGCTGGGGTGCTGATGATATTAGATTGGGCGCTTATGGTGATTTGGTAGCGAGCACATAAATTAATTCAGACCACGGGCGCCGACAACGCCAATGTATGTGTTGGATGAGTTTACGGAAGATTAAATGAATTAAGATGATTTTTGAAGAGTTATTGGACACGCCTCTTGGAAAAATGACATTATGCTTTATTTAGAGCAAAAATTGATTAGATAAGGAGGGGGGCTAGTGTGTCATTGAGTCTTTTTTAGTGTTCCATTGTGTGTAAGTAAGATTTCTCCTAAGGGTTGTTAGAGAGCGACAGAAGTGAGAGACTTATTCTTTCCTGGATCTTTGAAGAGAAAATCAAGAGTCTTGTAGAGAGCAAAAGAGTCTAAGAGAGGCTACAAGGGATTTGATTTAGGATAGAGTTAAAGATAAGTAGTTTTAGTTCATTATTTTTGTATAATATTTTCTCTATTTTTGAAATTTGTATTTGGCCGTATCTTCCTCGTGAGGTCTGAGTAGATTTATTTTCTTTTTCCTTACTCTGAGATATGGTGAAATAAATAGATAATTTGGATGTGCCAATTTTAAAATATAAAATAAATTATGATGATTTTGCACTCCGTTCTTAATTTACTTTTTGATTTGGCCATTTAAAATGTTAACATCTGTTGTGAAACATACTATCTAGAAAATGGAGTATGAGTATTACAACAAAGTGAGAATCACAATTGATTCCATGAAGGAGTGTCTCGTTCATGAAGTTGGGTGCAAATAAATAGGAAAATATAAATTTCTGGGTGAAGAACTGGAGATTCTAGGGTGACAGACTAAAATCACCAATTTGGTCATAGTGTTTAAGAATTAAAGCTAGCGTTAGCCTTGAGGGGAAGGGAAGTGGTAGCTCTGGAGTGAGAGCCATTTGAATTTCTTAACCAATGGTAGAGAATTAAAATTGCTCCTATTTGGCACGATACAAATTGAAACCATTTATCTCTCTAATTTAACCAAAAACTTATTGTAGTGGGAGAGATGCTTTCTCATATTAGATAACTTCATCACCAAAACATAATTTTATAGTTATAGTCTAGCTTTGCTTTACAGTTTTACTAGTAGTTTATTGTTTAGTTCTGATAGCACCTTAAATGTTCAAAATTAGTATAATAGATTTTATTTATTGTTGTGACTTTCCTAATTTGAATCTCCACTCAAATTTAAACCTTCCTCGTAGGATTGATATTTGATGCTTAATCAGAAAGTCCTGTATTACCTGATGACGATACATATACTTACGTAGAATCATAACATAAATTGCTTCAATTTCTTATTCATAAAATAACGAACCAGGTTTTTGGCATCGCTGCAAAGCGGAGTCAACTTTATTAACTTTACACAACTATAATTTCAGTGATCAATTTGGCATTATGTTGAACAACTTCTTTTTTGGGATCTATGTAGTGGCAAGATCAATTTTTGGTTGTACAGGTGGTGTTTTGAAGAGCTATTACAACCTAAACCTATTGACATCAATCCACACCTTAAAGTTTTTGATTGTTGGGAAGGGTGATACTTGGTCTACTTTCATTTTAAATTCTTTCCTGAAAAAAATTAGATGCTTTTATCTCTAGATTACCTTTTTATAGGTCTAAAAAAGATAGAATTGTATTAAGATCCAATAACACTTAGAGTGTCACCAAATCTATTTACTACAAACATTACCAACGAGACCATGTTCACTGGTGGAGTGCTTGTGGAAAAAATTTCAAACACCTTATATGTCCTTTTTATGCTAGAGAATTCTTCATAAATTATTTCCTATTGATGATAATCCTAAACTAGAAGGGATAAGGGGACCTTCTAGATGTTGGCTCTACAAGGTAGTAAAGGATTCTTCTACACACCAATTTTTTGAAAGTTAGTTCTCCCAAAAAGTTTTGGGGGAGTGATCCAAATTTGGTATATACATAGATGTAAAATGCGATGTATGCAAAATAATTTCCTTAATAGATATTCTTAATTTTCAACAAAGCAAAAAACTTGACCAAAGTAAGCGCTAGGTAAATCTTTCACTATGAAGAAAATAAGAATGTAGTTATAATATTTCAATATGGGATATTATGCAAGTATACGTATCATTATCAAATAATGTAGAACTTTCGGATTAAGTGTCGTATATCGATCCCACATGGAGGACTAATTTTAGATAACAAAATTTTACTTAGCATTGTATTCTTACTTAAACTTAACATGTTAAATTAGAATGAAAGTTAGATTCTTTTTGTAATATTTTTGATAATTGAAAATAAAGTAAGCAGCTAATTAACTTAACTAAAATACATGCAAGATAAAGGTAATATAAATAAATTATCTTTTCCTTATCATGAATCTTTGATAAATATAGAAATTATGTTGTGAAAGTATGCTAAATTTGTTGTGCCAAATAAGAGCAAGAAATATTCTTTACCATTACAAGAGTATCTATAAAGAAAATTGTTAATCTATAGTTTGAATAGTCTTGAATACCGGCTAAGAAAGGAAGATACTAGCTCTCACTCTAGAGTTCGCTCTTCTTCCTCCACCTAAGAGCTAACATCTCATATGAAAACCTAAAACTATAAATCAAATTGGGGGCTTTAGCCTGTCACTCTAAAGTTCTCTATTTCTAAACCTTTTAAAATATATTTCTCTATTTTTTTGCACTCAACCACATGAACTACATTCTCATTCATGAAATCAATATCTGATTTTAACCATTTGTTTACTGAGATAATAACATCCCAGATCTTACATGATCTCACAACAGGTATTAACATCTTATTTGGCCAAATCAAGAAGTAAAGGACGTGCAAGGTTTCAAATCATCACTACTGCTAACATTGAAGTCTAATACTTCACACAACTTCCTTTAGATATTTAATCAGTTATCATGCTAAAAGAAAAGATAAACAAAACTACTCGTAATTCATGAAGAAAACAAAACCACTCATGAATTTAAAAGTAGAAAACATGCACACAAACAAGAAATCTAAATTAAAACCAAGTGTAGATATAAAAATAAATACTAATCTCAGATTCTCTCCTTCTCTCACAATAAAAATAAAATAAAATTAAGTGAAGTTGGCCGTCAGCGGCAGTAATAATGGGTTCTAAAGTTTGATGGATGGATGGCTTCCTCTCTTGGAAAATCTAAGTCTTTTCTCATAAAAATCTAAGGGGTTCCTTGGTGTCTATTCAAAAGGTGTCTCCATTCAATGAATCTTCTAGAAGTTGCCTCCTCATATGCCATTTGAATGAATTTTTGTGTCAATAGGTTATTTTAAACATTTTTACCAAGGGTTGCTTCAAACACCTCTTCAAAAACCCACTCAAATTAATTAGTTCTTCAAGTAACTACTTTTGGTGTTTAAGCGTGATGCATCTGACACTTAAGCGTGGAGCCTTTGGCACTTAGACGTTAGGCCGGGCAATTAGACTCCCCAATTCAATTTTACAATTTCTTCATGTTTGCTCCAAATTTGACCATTTTTCACTGCTTTTAGCATTTTTCAACCATTTGGTTGTACCTAAAAGAAAAATAAGCTAATACATTTCATTAAAGCACAATATCTCAAAAATAGACATAAAAATATCTATAAAAACACTATATATTTTAGGTGTCTTAAAGTCCCAAAAACATAAGTTGTTACTTGTCATTAAGTGACCTTTCAATCTTTAAAAACAAACATAAGTAGATAATGTATATGAGTTTCTGTAGAAGTTACCAAAATTTTGATGTAGAAATATAGTAGTCCAATTCAGAAAAAAATATTAGTAAAAGAGACCAACTTAAATTTTAGAAATTTTTAATGTTAAGAAATATGAAAATATGAGTTCTTATCTAATTGAAAAGTATTGTAGATTTTTTAAATATAGAGTTTAGGCAATTTATCATCTCCCCTTAAAAATTTTTATTAAGCATAACTTTACTCACTATATTATATCCTTAAGCTTAAGAATTTCTAAAGTCTTATGCTTTAAAAAGATCAGATGTGGAACCAATTTTTGATTAGGCACTAATCCTCAAGCTTCTCCTTCCATTTTCAACTTTTTCTTTTCTTTTTCTTTTTTGTTTCTATTTCTTTTTCTTCTCTTTTTCAGGCAAGGATTACTATATCTAGATAGGTCTTTAATGGTTTTGAATTTCACCCTTCCTTTCCTAAAGCAAAGAGTTGATATTTTTCTTTCACTTAAAAATATAATAATAGTTTTGAATATAAATTTCAAAAAAAGAAAATTAAGTTTTGAAAATAAACGGTCTAAATTTCTAACTTTTCAAAAAAATACAATTTTTCCTATTAAAGATAGGCACAAAATACTTAGCATTTTCCCCACTAAAAATTTTAACTTTAGTTTTTTCTTCATTACTATAAATTTTAAATAAATTCTCTTACTCATTTCTAAAATAAAAATTTTACTTCCCAGATATTACTTCATATACATAATCATTTTTCAAATCAAAATAAAATTTATTTAAAATACATTTGAGAACAAATACTTTTAAGTTTCTTTGAAATTTTTCATCCCCCAAACTAAAATTTTTAATAGATATAAAACATTTTAGCATCATATATAAATAAACAGGAATGAAAGTTAACTATAACGTGCTTTTTAGATTCTAAATTTGCAAGTACAAAAATTTAAAAACATGAGTAAAATTTTGATCAATCAGATATTGTTTTACTTAAAATACATAGATTTATCAGACTTCTACAAAGTGGAGTATAACATAAAAGCGAATAAACACACTAACAAACATACATGACTACAACATAAAGAAAAATAGCTGGTAGTAATTAGAAAATTTGGAATATGCAGCTTTAAGTAGCAAGTTAGCTAAATTTTAAACCTTCCTAAGCTTTCAGAATTAAGTTCAATAAATATTAACTAAATACAACAACACAATTAAAATAATTACTACCACATATACTAACTACTAATTAAACACAAATACATCTGAGTAGGTGTATAAAAAAAAACACAACATAACAAAAATTAGCAGTCTTTACAATCACATCTAAAAACATAATAAAAAGTACAAAATACTAGTACCGACAATAGTTCATAACAATTTAAAAACTTAAAAAATAAAACAAAACTAAAGATCCAAACTAAACCTTTCCTTCATCATCATCATCACTACTCCAAGCAACAGTAAGCTCATATGATGGAAATCTAGGGTACTCAGGAAATACCACATCCCGATTACATTTGTTGAGATGGACCATAGCTAAGTTTTATTCCTCCTCATAATCACTTCGTCTCTTCATATACCCATCTATATGCTATGCAAAATGTTCTAAATTTAATACCTTATCTGCGGTGATGTTGACGTTGTCCAAAATCCTCTATAACAACTCTGGCTGGGAATTAGATCGAGAAGTTTGACCTCGTGATGTAGAAGCATGTGAAGTAGAGGCCGTGAAGTAGAGGCAACATAACTACTATAGAATCCACCCTTTCAAGGAAAAATAGAATGATGCGAATAAGTCTTCACATTCTCACAGATAATGGGATTCAGTGGCTGTAAGAACACTTCCAAGCTATCATATCTAACACCAACATGCTTGCATAATGAAAAGATCAAGGATACGAATCCTAAACATGCAGTAGTAGCGGCGGCAGATGAACTTATAATAACTCTATAATTTAAGTCTCTAATATCAATTGGCTTAGACTGCTGAATACAGTAGTTCAAAGTTGCTCTCTCTAGAGCCACTTCACTAAAATGATTTGTAGGCAGTAGACAAGCATAAATAAAATAATGTCTTGCCTTTGCAGTGGCATCTAACTTTGAAGTAGAAAAGTTTATTCTTCTTTCACTTGTAATTTTCTATAATCCTCTCCTAACAATCAAATATGATATAATCTCGTCTAGCTCTTATTTAGTAGGACTATGGTTTGAAAAAAAAGATAAAGTACTCGGGGCGGGGGAGGGGGACAAGTGATAAAATTGATTAATTAGCTCAGGAGAAGTGGTACTATCTTCCCCCTCACTATGACTCCTTCATCATCAATTTTTGAGAGATTAGCATAGAACTCTCATACCACAAAAATTACGATGACAACAGAAAAATAACAAAACCGCTCCCACTGGAAACTAATAATCAACTCTTCTACAGCTCCTCCCAGATTTTTGTAACATCACTCAGGAGATAATTTTCTAGAATACAGCGCATCTCCATACCAATCCTGGGCACTTGAACTAACAAATTTACTTGAATCAAATGAAGCTTTTCCCTTGCTTCTCTTCATTCTTGGTGCCATTTTATAAAAAATGTATAAAATTCAAGATAAATTTCACAATCAACTCCAAATCACTAAACTCAACTCCTAAAAGTTTAAACTAACAAATTTATGCATTATCCAACAATTTTTTTTTAGATTTTCACCATGAATAGTGATTTTCAGGTAGCTCACCATGCACTAAAAATACATGGTGAAAATAAATTTTTTTTGCATAGAAGTGAAGCTCTTACCTCAGGAAGATCAAATCTAACAAAATTGGCTTGAATCCACCAAGAATTCTTCAAAATAGGTGATTCCCTTGCTCTCAAAATCACAAAAACCGAAAGTAGGAGATGAAGAGAGGTGGGATAATGGTGCTTTTTGGCCCAAGAATTCACTTAAAACCGTTCGTGAACCGGTTTTCATGAACCAGCGCTTAAGCGCGAATGGTTCAGCGCTCAGGCACCAGTCTTTCAGTTTAGGTAGCGCCTAAGTGTGGGATTTTGAGTTTAGGCGCCAGTACACAAATTTTGATTTTTTTTTATTTAAGTGAAATGCACTCCTAGCTTAAGTCAATGAACCCTCTATGGTCCTAAAACACTGAAATAACTATTTTCTCTCCTCTTATCTCTTCACTTACTCAAGATTCACCAATTTAAACTAATTCAATTCAACACAAAATAACACAAAATTTCACAAAAAAAAATATTTATATTAAATCATGAATGATTACAAACACTATTAAATACATAGAGTATCAATCCAAATAGTCTCAGGTGAGAAAATTCCTAACCAAAATACTCAATCTTAATAACGTAAAACACACATTAAATACTTAACATTAAACAAACACTAAACACATAAACAAGCACTAAACATATAAAATCTAAATCACGAACTTAATTCCATTCCCTAGTCGATGGAACAAATCCTAGCTTATCGTTAGTCTCTCCTTCAACATTTGGAATGAATATCTGAACTATAGATAATGATTAATAACTCTGGTTGAATCTTCTTAAATCCACTTATTCTTCAGATACATTGTCTTTTTCGCTTCTTCTATAACATTGGTATGGCTAAACTACATCTTAAGTTGTCATCCTATATGATCCATATGTGCGTTAACTTTCATCACTTTCCCTTCAATTGAAGCTACGTTAACCTCAATTTTAGTGATTTTCTCCCCTATTCCTTCGATACTAACAATGAGGAAACCATTGTATAACTCTTGCACACTTTGAATAATAAACTTATTACTCATTGCTTCCTCTTTCTTCAATTCACTCTCCCAAGAAGACATTTTTCAAAAATTCTCTCTTTTCCCTTAGAATTTAAGGTTTAAATGAAGGTGTGGTTAAATTTCTCTTAATTCCCTTCTATTTATAAGCTATAAACCTCCTCAATAACTCGTAAGAACATCCTAGAATAACACTCACATGTTCAAGCCAACCAATTCATAGTTAGAACTTCTAGAAACCAAATTTAACTATCGCACTTAAGCGCCAGATCTTGGCACTTCAGCGCCCCGGATCAATTTAGCACAGTTCAACTTAACATTCAAATATTCATTCTGCATGTTTATGTCATATTTTAAGGTTTTAGAATAATCACTAACTAAATATATAATAAAAATACTACCATAATTTTTGAAATCACACAAAAAAATGTTAAAATAAAAAGCAACACACAAATAACTTTTGGGTGCCTCTCACAAAGCGCTCGGTTTAACGTCGTTAGCCCGATCCAACTAGTGCTTATTCTGGTTGACCCAACATCCAAAAATCATTTCATTTAAGTTGGTCCCCTAAAAAGTAGGATTTTAGTCTGTTACCATTCACTTTGAATATTTTATATGATTTAGGATCTTTGATATTCATAGCTCCATAAGAATAAACTTTCATTACAATAAATGGGCTCATCCACGTGACTTAAGTTTGCTACGAAATAACCTTAACCTTGAATTATAAAGTAAAACTTGTTGTCCTGGCTAAAGATTTTTAGTAAGAATCCTCGAATCATGACACATCTTTATCTTTTCTTTATAAATCTTAGTACTTTCATAAGATTCATTCCTTATCTCTTAAAGCTTAATTAATTATAATAACCATTAATCACAAGAAATTTTGAAATTGTAATTAAATTCTTAAATTGCCCAATATGCTTTATGATCAAGTTTAACTGGTAAGTCTTATGCTTCCCTACATATTAGCTTATGTGGGGACATTCCTATAGGAGTTTTGTAGGCAGTTCTATAAGCCCATAAAGTATAGTCAAATTGAGCCGACCAATCCATTTTAGTTGGATTTATAGATTTTTCTAATATTCTTTTAATTTCACGATTAGATAATTCAGCTAAACTACTTGTCTAAGGATGATAAGCTGTATCAATTCTATGGATAATATAATATTTCTTTAATAATTTCTCCATTATTACATTTCTGAAATGAATTCTTCCATCAGTTATAATTATTCTCGGCATCTTAAATCTACAAAATATATTTGTTTCTAAAGACTTTGCAACACTTTTAGCATCACATTGAGGTAACGCAACAACTTTTATCCATTTAGATACATAATCTACTACTAATAATATATATAAATTTCTAAAAGATGGTATAAATGGTCCCATGAAATCTAATCCCCAAACATCAAATATCTCA
>NEWO01001008.1:123699-147995 GCA_003013225.1 Phalaenopsis aphrodite
ATTGCAACTTTTTCAAGTCAATGGCATAGAGGCTTAGCAATTTTTGAAAAGTCTTTAATATATTGCCTGTAGAATCTAACATATCCTAAAAAAACTCCTAAATACTTTCACACTAGTTGGGTAGGGTAAATTAGCGATCACTTGAATTTTGGCAGAGTCTAATTCCATACCATTTTCTGAAATTTGATGTCCCAAAGCTATTCCTCTTGTTATCATAAATTGGCTTCTTCCCATTTATGGAGTAAATTTGTTTCTTTACAACGCTTAAGAAATTTTGATATATGTTCTAAAAATGATTCAAATGAAGTTCCAAACACTGAAAAATCATCCATATAAACTTCAATTCTTTTTTCAAATAAATCACAAAAAATAACCATCATGCATTTTTAAAATGTAGCATGAGCAATACATAAACCAAAGGGCATTCTTCTAAAATTAAATGTACCATAAGAACTGGTAAAAGTTGTTTTCTCTTAATCCTCAAGAGCTATTGGCGATAAATAGTATATCCATCCAGAAAACAAAAAAGTACTTATGCCTAGTTAATCTATCCAGCATTTGATCAAGAAAGGGTAGTAGAAAATGATCTTTCCTAATGATGAGGTTTTATTTTCTATAATCAATGCATGTTTGCCATCCTGTGACATGTCATGTTGATATTAACTCATTCTGTTCATTTAAAATTACAGTCACTGCCTTTTTCTGAGGAACACAGTGAATTGGATTAACCCATGCACTATCTGAAATAGGGTAGATAATTTCAGCATCTAACCTCTTTAGAATTTCTTTCTAAACAACTTCTTTCATAATATGATATAATTTTCTTTGAGGATGAGCTCTGAGTTTGCAGTTCACTTCCATATTAATTTTATACATTCAAATTGAAGGATTGATTCATTTTATATCAGCAATTATCCATCCAAAGGCTTTCTTATAACTCTTTAAAATTTTCATCAAACTTTCTTCATCTTCTGTAGTTAATTTTGAGAAAATTATGATAGGTAATGTAGAGGAATCACCTAATAAGACATACTTCAAATGTTCAGGAAGCAACTTCAACTCAACCTCAGGAGCTTTTTCAATTGATAGACAAAAAGATGTATCTTTTTTTATTGTGTCAAAAATTTCAAAACTTTCTCGAACATTGTTTAAATATTCCTCATCTAAATCATCATACTGATCGAATTCCTCTTCTTATTCATGTTCCAACTCCTTCATCTCATATTTCTCTTCATTTATTTTAAAATGACATTCACTTAAATATCTTATAACATACATTCTACATCATTCTTCATCTTTACCTTATGTAGTGTATTTCAATGATTTATAAGTATTAGATGTGACTGTTTGATCATTGACGCACATAATTAATTCCTTTTTCTGTAGATTTATCATTACTATTCCTATGGCTAGGAAAGGTCTCCCTAAAAGGATAGGCAGCTTCTTATCTTCCTCCATTTTGAGCACATTAAAACAAGAAGAAAGTTAAATTTATCTACTTTCACTATGAAATCTTCTATAACTCATTTAGGATAGGTTATTGAATGACCTGCTAGCTGCAGAGTTACAGTAGCAGGGTTTATTCCTCGCAATCCCAATATTTTAAATAATGATAATTGCATAAGGTTGATGCATGCTTTTAAATCACATAAGGCTTTCCCATAAAATTTGTCTCCTATTGCACTTGGAATTGTAAAGCTATTAGGATCTTTAAGCTTTTTAGGAATGTTTTTTTTGAATTATAGTAGCAATGCACTCCTCACTAAGTGCAACACTCTCATTATCATCAAACTTCATTTTCCTGATAAGAATATCCTTCATAAACTTCACATAGCCTAACATTTGTTCTAAAGCATCAACAAATGGAACATTAATTGTAAGCCTCTAAAAATTTCTAGAAATTTTGAAAATTCTTTATTCAACCTTTGTTGTGGAAGCCTCTAAGGAAATGGAGTTGGTGGTTTTTCTAAATAAACTTTAAGTGGAGAAATAGGTTTCTCAAAAACTCTCAGAGCGTCCTCTTTTGGTTCTTCAATCTCCTATTACTTTAGTCTCTTCATCCATTTAGTTGTACCTAAAAGAAAAACAAGCTAATACCTTTCATTAAAGCATAATATCTAAAAAATAGACATAAAAATGTCTATAAAAACACTATATATTTTAGGTGTCTTAAAGTCCCCCAAACATAAGTTGTTACTTGTCATTAACTGACCTTTCAATCTTTAAAAACCAACATAAGTAGATAATGTATATGAGTTTCTTTAGAAGTTACCAAAATTTTGATGTAGAAATATAGTAGTCCAATTCAGAAAAAATATTAGTAAAAGAGACCAACTTAAATTTTAGAAATTTTTAATGTTAAGAAATATGAAAATATGAGTTCTTATCTAATTCAAAAATATTGTAGATTTTTTAAATATAGAGTTTAGGCAAATTATCATCTCCCCTTAATAATTTTTATTAAGCATAATTTTACTCACTATATTATATCCTTAAGCTTAAGAATTTCTAAAGTCTTATACTTTTAAAAGATCAAATGTGGAACCAATTTTTGATTAGGCACTAATCCTCAAGCTTCTCCTTCCATTTTCAACTTTTTTTTTTCTATTTCTTTTTTCATTCTTTTTCTTCTTCTTTTCTTTTTCAGGCAACGATTACTATATCTGGATAGGTCTTTAATGGTTTTGAATTTCATCCTTCCTTTCCTAAAGCAAAGAGTTGATATTTTTCTTTCACTTAAAAATATAATAATAGTTTTGAATATTAATTTTAAAAAAAGAAATTTAAGTTTTGAAAATAAACGGTCTAAATTTCTAACTTTTTGAAAAATACAATTTTTCGTATTAAAGATAGGTACAAAATACTTAGCATTTTCCCCACTACAAATTCTAACTTTAGTTTTTTCTTCATTACTTGCATATTTTTTTTTTACTTCCAAGATATAACTCATATACATAATCGTTACTTAAATCAAAATAAAATTTATTTAAAATACATTTGAGAACAAATACATTTAAATTTCTTTGAAATTTTTCATCACCCAAACTAAAATTTTTAATAGATATAAAACATTTTAGCATCATATATAAATAAACAAGAATGAAAATTAACTATAACGTGCTTTTTAGATCCTAAATATGCAAGTACAAAAATTTAAAAACATGAGTAAAAATTTGATCAGTCAAATATTGTTTTACTTAAAATACATAGATTTTTCACACTTCTACGAAGTGGAGTATAGCATAAAAGCGAATAAACACACTAACAAACATACATGACTACAACATAAAGAAAAATAGCTGGTAGTAATTAGAAAATTTGGAATATGCAGCTTTAAGTAGCAAGTTAGCTAAATTTTAAACCTTCCTAAGATTCCATAATTAAGTTCAATAAATATTAACCAAATTCAACAACACAATTAAAATAATTACTACGACACATACTAACTACTAACTAAACACAAATACATCAGAGTAGGTGTATGAAAAAAAAACACAACATAACAAAAATTAGCAGTCTTTACAATCACAGCTAAAAACATAACAAAAAGTACAAAATACTAGTACCGACAATAGTTCATAACAATATAAAAGCTTAAAAAATAAAACAGAACTAAAGATCCAAACTAAACCGTTTCTTCAACATAGTCAACACTACTCTAGGCAACAATAGGCTCATATGATGGATATCTAGGGTACTCAGGAAATACCACATCCCGATTAAATTTGTTGAGATGGTCCATAGCTAAGTTTTATTCCTCCTCATAATCACTTTGTCTCTTCATGTACCCGTCTATATGCTGTGCAAAATGTTCTAAATTTAATACCATATTTGCGGTGATGTTGTCGTTGTCCAAAATCCTTCGTAATAACTCAGGATGGGAATTAGATCGAGAAGTTTGACCTCGTGATGTAGAAGCATGTAAAGTAGAGGCCGTGAAGAAGAGACAACATAACTACTATAGAATCCACCCTTTCAAGCAAAAATAGAATGATGTGAATAAGTCTTCACATTCTCACAGATAATGGGATTCAGTGGTTGTAAGAACTCTTCCCAGCTATCATATCTAACACCAACATGCTTGCATAATGAAAAGATCAAGGATACGAATCCCAAACATGCAGTAGTAGCAGCGGCAGATGAACTTATAATAACTCCATAAATTAAGTCTCTAATATCAATTGGCTTGGACTGCTGAATACAGTAGTTCAAAGTTGTTCTCTCTCGAGCCACTTCACTAAAATGATTTGTAGGCACTAGACAAGCATAAATAAAATAATGTCTTGCCTTGGCAGTGACATCCAACTTTGAAGTAGAAAAGTTTACTCTTCTTTCATTTTTAATTTTCAATAATCCTCTCCCAACAATCAAAGATGATATAATCTCATCTGGCTCCTATTTAGTAGGACTATGGTTTGACAAAAAAGACAAAGTACTCGGGGCGGGGTGGACAAGTGATAAAACTGATTAATTACCTCAAGAGAAGTGGTACTATCTTCCCCCTCACTATGACTCTTTCATCATCAGTTTTCGAGAGATTAGCATAGAACTCTCATACCACAAAAATTATGGTGACAGCAGAAAAATAACAGTTTCGCTCCCACTGGCAGCTAATAATCAACTCTTCTACAGCTCCTCCTAGATTTTTGTAACATCGCTCAGGAGATAGTTTCCTTGAATACAGCGCATCGCCATACCAATCCTGGGCACTTGAACTAAAAAATTTACTTGAATCAAATGAAGCTTTTCCCTTGCTTCTCTTCATTCTTGGTGCCATTTTATAAAAAATTTATAATATTCAAGATAAATTTCACAATCAACTCCAAATCACTAAACTCAACTCCTAAAATTTTAAACTAACAAATTTATGTATTATTATCCAATAACTTTTTTTAGATTTTCACCATGAATAGTGATTTTCAAGTAGCTCATGATGCACTCAAAATACATGGTGAAAATAAAAAATTTAGCATAGAAGTGAAGCTCTTACCTCAGGAAGATCAAATCTAACAAAATTGGCTTGAATCCACCAAGAAATCTTCAAAATAGGTGATTCCCTTGCTCTCAAAATCACAAAAACCGAAAGTAGGAGATGAAGAGAGGTGGGATAATGGTGCTTTTTAGCCCAAAAATTCACTTAAAACCATTAGTGAACTGGTTTTCATGAACCAGCGCTTAAGCGTGAATGGTTCAGCGCTCAGGCACCAGTCTTTCAGTTTAGGTAGCGCCTAAGTGTGGGTTTTTGAGTTTAGGCTCCAGTACACAAATTTTGATTTTTTTTATTTAAGTGAAATGCACTCCTAGCTTAAGACAATCAACGCTCTATGGTCCTAAAACACTGAAATAACAATTTTCTCTCCTCTTATCTTCACTTACTCAAGATCCACCAATTTAACCTAATTCTATTCAACACAAAAGAACACAAAATTTAACAAAAAAAAATACTTATATTAATTCACGAATGATTACAAACACTATTAAATACATAGATTATCAATCCAAATAGTCTCGGGTGAGAAAATTCCTAAATAAAATACTCGATCTTAATAACGTAAAACACACATTAAATACTTAAAATTAAACAAAAACTAAACACATAAACAAACACTAAACATATAAAATCTAAATCACGAACTTAACTTCATTCTCTAGTCGATGGAACAAATTCTAGCTTATCGTTAGTCTCTCCTTCAACATTTGGAATGTATATGTGAACTATAGATAATGATTAATAAATCTGGTTGAATCTTCTTAAATCCACTTATTCTTCAGATACATTATCTTTTTTGCTTCTTCTATAAAATTGGTATGGCTAAACTACATCTTAAGTTGTCATCCTATATGATTCATATGTGCGTTAACTTTCATCACTTTCCTTTCAACTGAAGCTACGTTAGCCTCAATTTTAGTGATTTTCTCCATTATTCCTTTACTACTAACAATAAGGAAACTGTTGTATAACTCTTGCGCACTTTGAATAGAAAACTTATTTCTCTTTGCTTCCTCCTTCTTCAATTCACTCTCCCAAGAAGACATTTTTCAAAAATTCTCTCTTTTCCCTTAGAATTTAAGGTTTAAATGAAGGTGTGGTTAAAATTCTCTTTATTCCCTTCTATTTATAAGCTATAAACCTCCTCAATAACTCGTAAGCACATCCTAGAATAACACTCACATGTTCAAGCCAACCAATTCATAGTTAGAACTTCTAGAAACCAAATTCAGCGTGTTTTTTAACTATCGCGCTTAAGCGCCAGATCATGGCGCTTCAGCGCCCCGGATCAATTTAGCACAGGTTAACTTAACATTCAAATATTCATTCTGACATGTTTATGTCATGTTTTAAGGTTTTAGAATAATCACTAACTAAATATATAATAAAAATACTACCATATTTTTTGAAATCACACACAAAAACGTTAAAATAAAAAGAAACACAAATAACTTTTGGGTGCCTCTCACAAAGCGCTTGGTTTAACGTCGTCAGCCCGATGTAACCAGTGTTTATTCTGGTTGACCCAACATCAAAAAATCATTTCATATAAGTTGGTCACCTAAAAAGTAGGATTTTAGTCTGTGACCATTCACTTTGAATATTTTATATGTTTTAGGATCTTTGATATTCATAGCTTCATAAGAATAAACTTTCATTACAATAAATGGGCCCATCCACGTGACTTAAGTTTGCTACGAAATAGCCTTAACCTTGAATTATAAAGTAAACCTTGTTGCCCTGGCTAAAGATTTTTTGTAAGAATCCTCGAATCATGCCACATCTTCATCTTTTCCTTATAAATCTTAGTACTTTCATAAGATTCATTCCTTATCTCTTAAAGCTCAATTAATTACAATAAACATTAATCACAAGGAATTTTTAAATTGTAATTAAATTCTTAAATTGCCCATTATGCTTTATGCTCATGTTTAACTGGTAAGTCACATGCTTTCCTACATATTAGCTTATGTGCAGACATTCCTATAGGAGTTTTGTAGGCAGTTCTATAAGCCCACAAAGTATAGTCAAGTTTAGTCGACCAATCCATTTTAGTTGGATTTATAGATTTTTCTAATATTCTTTTAATTTCACGATTGGATAATTCAGCTAAACCACTTGTCTGAGGATGATAAGCAGTATAAATTCTATGGATAATATATAATTTCTTCAATAATTTCTCCATTATTACATTTCTAAAATGAATTCCTCCGTCAGTTATAATTATTCTCAGCATCATAAATCTACAAAATATATTTGTTTCTAAAGACTTTGCAACACTTTTAGCAACACATTGAGGTAACGCAACAACTTTTGTCCATCTAGATACATAATCTACTACTAATAATATATATAAATTTCTAAAAGATGGTATAAATGGTCCCATGAAATCTAATCCCCAAACATCAAATATCTCAACTTCTAACACATAATTGAGGGGCATCTCATTTCTCCTAGAAATATTGCCTACTTATTGACATAAATCATAAGTTTTAACATATGCATTAGCATCTCTAAAGATTTTAGGCCAATAAAATTGAGATTGTAAAATTTTGTATGATTTTTAATCAAAACCGAAATGGCCCCCAAAATCAAACTTAAGACATTTTTGGATAATTTCATAAGTCTCTTCTAACGACACACATCTTTGAATAATAAGATCCTTTCCTTGTATATATAGAAATAGGTCATCCCAAAAATAAGTCTTATCTTCAGATAAAAATTTACTCTTCTGTTGGTATGTCAATCCATATGGTATAATATCACTAACAATGAAGTCACAATGTCGGCATACCATGGAACACACCACTTATTAACATTGAACCATTCTTCATCTAGAAAATGTTTATTAATTTCTTTCTCAAAACAGAGTGGTTTTTCAAATTCAAGCCTGGACAAATGATCAATAATTTGATTCTCAGCTCCCTTCCTATTAACTATTTCAAAGTCAAATTCTTGCAAAAGAAGAACCCATCTTATCAATCTTGGTTTTGCATCCTTCTTTTTCATTAAATAATAAATAACAGAATTATCTGTTATGCACTATACATTTAGTTCCAATTAAGTATGATCTAATTTTATAAAAAGCATATACTATTGCTAATAACTCTTTCTCAATTGTGGTATAATTAATTTGAGCTTCATTAAGAGTTCTACTAGCATAGTAGATAACTTTAAAAATCATATCATTCTTCTGTCCTAAAACAACTCAAATAGCATAATCACTAGAATCACATATTAATTCAAAAGGTTTTCCCAATCTGATGAAACAATAATTAGTGTAGTGACTAATTTTTCTTTTAATAATTCAAAAGGTTTTAAACACTCTTCATCAAAATTAAAAATTGCATCTTTTTCAAGTAAATGGCATAGAGGCTTAGCAATTTTTTAAAAGTCTTTAATATATTGCCTGTAGAATCTAACATATCCTAAAAAAACTTCTAATTACTTTCGCACTAGTTGGGTAGGGTAAATTAGCGTTCACTTGAATTTTGGCAGAGTCTAATTCCATACCATTTTCTGAAATTTGATGTCCCAAACCTATTCCTCTTGTTACCATTAATTGGCATGTTCCCATTTATGGACTGAATTTGTTTCTTTGCAACGCTTAATAACTTTTGATAGATGTTCTAAAAATGATTCAAATGAAGTTCCAAACACTGAAAAATCATCCATATAAACTTCAAGTCTTTTTTCAATTAGATCACAAAAAATAACCACCATGCATTTTTAAAATGTAGCATGTGCATTACATAAACCAAAGGGCATTCTTCTAAAATTAAATGTACCATAAGAACTAGTAAAAGTTGTTTTCTCTTAATCCTCAAGAGCTATTGGCGATAAATAGTATATCCATAAAAAAAAAGTACTTATGCTTAGCCAATCTGTCCAGCATTTGATCAAGAAAGGGTAGTAGAAAATGATCTTTCCTAATGATGAGGTTTAATTTTCTATAATCAATGCATGTTTTCCATTCTGTGACATGTCATGTTGATATTAACTCATTCTGTTCTTTCAAAGTTACATTCACTACTTTTTCTGAGGAACACAGTGAATTGGACTAACCCATGCACTATCTGAAATAGGGTAGATAATTTCAGCATCTAACCACTTTAGAATTTCTTTCTAAACAACTTCTTTCATAATATGATATAATCTTCTTTGAGGATCAGCTTTAGGTTTGTAGTTCACTTTCATATTAATTTTATACATTCAAATTGAAGGATTGATTCCTTTTATATAAGCTATTATCCATCCAAAGGCTTTCTTATAACTCTTTAAAACTTTCATCAAACTCTCTTCATCTTTCGTAGTTAATTTTGAGAAAATTATGATAGGTAATGTAGAGGAATCACCTAATAAGACATACTTCAAATATTCAGGAAGCAACTTCAACACAACCTCAATAGCTTTTTCAATTGATAGACAAAAAGATGTATATTTTTTTATTGTGTCAAAAACTTCAAAACTTTCTCGAACATAGTTTGAATATTCCTCATCTAAATCATCATACTGATCTAATTCATCTTCTTATTCATGTTCCAACTCCTTCATCTCATATTTCTCTTCATTTATTTTAAATTGACATTCACTTAAATATCTTTTAACATACATTCTATATCATTCTTCATCTTTACCTTTTGGAGGGTATTTCAATGATTTATAAATATTAAATGTGACTGTTTGATCATTGACGAACATAATTAATTCTTATTTCTGCAGATCTATCATTACTATTCCTATGGCTAGGAAAGGTCTCCCTAAAAGGATAGGTATCTTCTTATCTTCCTCCATTTTGAGCACATTAAAATCAACAGGAAAGATAAATTTATCTACTTTCACTATGAAATCTTCAATAACTCATTTAGGATAGGTTATTGAATGACCTGCTAGCTGCAGAGTTACAGTAGCAGGGTTTATTTCTTGCAATCCCAGTCTTTTAAATAATGATAATGGCATAAGGTTGATGCATGCTCTTAAATCACATAACGCTTTCCCATAAAATCTGTCTCCTATTGCACATGGAATTGTAAGGCTATTAGGATCTTTAAGTTTTTTAGGAATGTTTTTTTTGAATTATAGTAGCAATGCACTCCTAACTAAGTGCAACACTCTCATTATCATCAAACTTCATTTTACTGATAAGAATATCCTTCATAAACTTCACATAGCTTGACATTTGTTATAAAGCATCAGCAAATGGAATATTAATTGTAAGCCTCTAAAAATTTATAGAAATTTTGAAAATTGTTTATTCAACCTTCGTTGTCGAAGCCTCTAAGGAAATGGAGTTGTTGTTTTTTCTAAATAAACTTTATGTGGAGAAATAGTTCTCTCGAAAACTTTCAGTGCGTCCTCTTTTGGTTCTTCAATCTCTTATCTTATTACTTTAGTCTCTTTTTGAGCTCTACCTTCCAATTCTCTTCCACTTTAGAGTTGAACGGCTTTTACTAACTCTTTATTCTAGCCTTTTGGATTTAATTATGCATTATTTGGAAGTGTTACTTTGAATTTATTACTTAATAAAGTTTCTATTTATCCAAATTGATTCTCAATATTTCTACATATAGCTCCTTAACTTTGTAACTGATTTCTCATTTGTAGCACTGCTTCTTCTATAGATAACTATTTCTCCTTAAATTGTGGATTACTATTAAAACTTGGAGGATAAGTAGGTCTATAATTATTATTCCCATCATTGTTCTAGTTTCCCAATGGTTTCACTTGATTATTCCCCCATTGTTGATTATTACCACTCGAAGCATTGCTCTAGTTAAAGTTGGGATGGCTCTTCCCATTTGGGTTATAATAATTTGAATATGGGTTATTCTTCTTATTATTTTTGGAATTCAAATTTTCTAATGATACTTGAGAATCTACCATTTGTCATAATGAAGTCTCTTCAATCATAGGAATTGGTTGAGAAAAATTCATTCCAAGTTGGTCTAACTTCCTTGAAATTGCTCCAACTTAATTTTATTGAATGACAAAAGCATCTGTTTCATGAATATTGGCTACTTTCTTGAGATTTACCCTTTCAGAAGGCCATTAAAAATAGTGTGTAGCCATCTCTTCTATTAAAGCATAATCGTCATTAAACGGCTTTTACATCAATGAACCACCACCAATAGCATCAATAATAGATCTAAATAATCCAACTAATCCACTATAAAAAATTTGAATTATTAACCAATCTGGTATAACATGGTGTGGACACTTTCTTAAGAGTTCATTAAATCATTCCCATGCTTCGTAAATAGATTTCCCTTCAAACTGACAAGAAGATGTAAAATTATTTCTATGCTTTGCAGTTTTTGATGGTGGAAAATATTTAGTAAGGAATTTCTGTGCTAAATCACTCCAAATTCTAATAGATTCAGAAGATAAGGAATGTAACCATATCTTAGCCTTATCCCTCAGTGAGAAAAGAAATAATCAAAGTCTTAATGCATCATCTGATACACCATAATATTTAAATGTAGTGCATAATTCTAGAAAATTGGCAAGATGTAGACTTGGTTCTTCAGTTGGTGCTACCCCAAACTGATTATTTGACACCCTTTTGGATAATAAGAGGTTTAAGCTCAATTTAATTAGTCACTACAGTGGGTTTTTGAATACTACAATGAAGTTCATCCACCGTAGCTTTTGCATAATCTATTAAAGGTCTAAACTCTTAAACATTTTGATTATTTTGATTTGCCAATTCTTGAAATTTTTCATTAATTTTTAATTTTTAAATTTTTATAACATTTCTTTCTAATTTAGAATCTTAAGGTAGAAGTCTTGTGGAACCTGAACTACGTATACATTATTATAGAACACATAAAACAAAATAAAATAAAGTGAAAAATTAAATCACACAAACAATAACTTTATATATATATGACACTACAAAATTCCTAAAATAAGTTTAAAAGTTTAAATAAGACTTTTTAAAAACTTTTCTTTCTAAAAAAACTTCTTTTGAAAATATTTTTGCAAATTACTATTATATTTCTCTTCTTCTCCAGCAACGGAACCAAAAACTTGATCCTCATTTTGTATATAGATAGATCTAAAATGAGATGTATGCAATTAATTTCCTTAATAGATATTCTTACTTTGCAACAAAGCCAAAAACTTGATCCAAAGAAAGAGGTAGGTAAATATTTCACTATGAAGCAAATAAAAATGCAATTATAATATTTCAATATGAGATACTGTGCAATAACACGTACGTTATCAGGTAATATAAAACTTTCTGATTAAGTCTTGAATATCGATTCCACAGGGAGGAGTAATTTTAGATAATAAAATTTTACTTAGCAATATGTTCTTACATAAACTTAAGATACAAAAATAGGAATGAAAGTTTGATTCTTTTTGTAATTTTTTTTATCATTGAAAATAAAGTAAGCAACTAATTAACTTAACATAAATACTTGTAAGATGAAGGCAACATAAATAAAATATCTTTTTCCTTATAATGAATTATCAGTAAATATATAAATTCTATTGTGCAAGTATGCTAAATGTGTTGTGCCAAATTGGAGCAGTAAAATTCTTTATTCTTACTAGAGATGCTATAAACAACATTGGCTAATTTATAGTTTGAATAGTCTTGAAGATCGGCTAGGCAAGGAAGATACTAGCACTCACTCTAGAGTTCCCTCTTTTCCCTCCACCTCAGGGCTGTTATCTAGTATAAAAATCTAAAACTATAAATAAAATTGGGGGCTTTAGCCTGTCAATCTAATGCCCACTAATTCAACACCCTTTAAAATATATTTTTTTATTTATTTGCACTCAAACCCATGAACTACATTCTCATTCATGAAATCAATATGTGATTCAAACCATTTGTTGACTGAGACAATACCATCTCGGATCTTACATATTCTCACAACACGTATTAACATCTTAATTGGTCAAATCAAGAAGTAAATAAAGTGCAAAAATCAAGACATCACAACTTCTTCCAACATTGAAGTTTAATACTTCACACAACTTCCTTTAGATATTTAATCACTTATCATGTTAAGGAAAAAGTTAATGAAAACTACCCTGAATTCATGGAGAAAACACAACCACACATGAGTTTAAAAGTAGAAATCATGCACACAAATAAGAAATTTAAATTAAAACCAAGTGTAGATACAAAAATAAACACTTATCTCAAATTCTCTCCACCAAATATCTTGAAGTTCCTTTGAATTCACTTCCTTTTCTCATAGTACAAACTAATGCTCAAAATAAAATAAAATTAAGTAAAGGTGGTCGGAAATGGCGGCGAGGATGGGTTGTAAAGTTTGATAAATGGCTGGCCTCCTCTCTTGGAAAATCTAAGCCTTTTCTTACAAAAATCAAAGGGGTGCCTTGGTGTCTATTCAAAAAGGTGTTTATAAATTGCCTCCTCATAAGCCAATTGAATGAATTTTGGTTTTCATAGGTTATTTCCCATGTTTTTACCAAGGTTTGCTTCAAACACCTCTTCAAAAAGCCGCTCAAATTAAATAATTCATCATGTAACTTCTTCTGACGCTTAAGCGCGGGGTACCTGACGCTTGGACCCCCTAGTTCATTTTTGCACTTTTTTCATTTTGCTCCAAATTTGACCCCTTTTCACTCCTTTTAGCAATTTTAATCTATTTTAATTGTACCTGCAAGAAAAGCACACAAATACCTTTCATTAAAGCGCAATATCTCAAAAATAAGTATAAAAATGTGTATAAAAACACTTTATATTGTAGGTGTATCAAGGAGCTCATAAATGATTTGAAAACTAGAACATTACTGTTAGCGTGGTAGCATTTTAATGACTATTGGATTGGCTTGTTTCATGCTAAGTTTGGTCGAATTCCATTCATCATAGCTTGGTTTATATGGATGACTACAAAACAAGTTAAGTATGAGGATACTTTCCATACTGAGTTGTTGGTGGCTTTAAACTGCAACTCCTTCATCAATAAACTTGAACCAGAAAGTTCCCCAACATCTTGTCTACCCAGTGGGCAAAGGGTCCATCAAATTTTGATGTGATTAAGGTGTTTTAGATTAGACTTTTCTACCCTATTATTAATGTAAACATTGATGGAAGCTTTTCACCTACTAGGGCTGGTATGGTGGTGTTTTAGGGATCACAATGGTAAATGTTTTCTTTTCTTTCAATCTTTAATTATTGCTCTGGATGCACTAGAGAATGCAGCGGTTGTTATATTTGGGCTATCAAATTGGCCATCTTGAATCAATGGTCTTCAATATAAGTAGAAATGGATTCTTCTTTGATCATGGATGCTATCACTAAACTAAGAAACTCCCCCATGACACCTTTTACTATGGCTCAAGCTGATTCAGACTATGCTGACTCAACCCAAGGTTACTTTTTCATTTATTTATATTGAAGGAAATCTGCTAAATAATTTGTTGGCCAAGTGTGGAAGTGAGCCGCAGATTCTATCGGTCTCCTTTATTCCCATTCCTCTTATTTTTTTATTGCAATGGCGCAACCCCCCCCCCCCTTCCAAGAATTGCAACTTCATTCTCTGATTTATAGAAGGTTCCTATTTTTTACCAATACAGCAATATACATACATACATACAAATATATACAAATATATATATATATGGAAGAAGCAAAAGCTGCTCTAACTTTATTAACAAACACAAAATTACAATCAGAGCTGAGGGTCCCTAACAAACTGTAGGGCATCCTCACCAAAACTACCTAAATAAAGTGACATCTAATAACTAGAAGAGGCAGAAGATCTCCATACAATAGGAACTCTAGTGGAAGAGGTGTAGTCTTACTGATGAGAGTCTGTTCAGAGTTAAGCTCTATTCTTGCCAACCAATTAACAACTCTATTACCCTCTCTAGGAATGTGGGAAAAAATAAGATGTTTCCCCAACCTCAAGTTCTGGATGCCAGAAGTCCAACACACAAGATGCCAAGGACAACCACTAAGACCATTCAATATATTGATTAAAATGAGAGAGTTTGATTCCACCTAGAGCTTCCTCATACCACACCTTCTTGCTAACCACATGGCTCAATAGACATCATGAGTTTGAGCTTCCAATGGATCTCTTGTCCAAGCATGAGAATGAAAAAAGAGCAAGCAGTCCCCATTGCAGCCCCTAAAAACTCCCCAAATAATAGCATGTGGAGCTAAGAAACTGCCATCTGTATTAACTTTAACCCATCCCTTGGAGGGAGAATGCCAACCAATCAGAGAAGGCTTTAGAGGAATGGAAACTCTATGTGAATCTAGAGACAAAATATCAGGAAATTTCTTAAACTTAGTGAGTTTCAGAATATAAGCTAAGCATATGTGAGCAATCTCATTAACCTTTAGATTAGCTTCCTAAAATTTTATATTATTTCTTGCCATCCACACAAACCATGCAACAATGCAAGGCACCACAAAAACATTGCATTCCAGCCATTCTTCCCAGCACTGAAAGAACTCCACCCAAGACAGCTTTTGAGTAGATATCTTAACCTTAGATAGAATACACATCCATACCTTTTGCACAACCGCTCACTTAAAAAACAGATGGTTCAGTGCTTTGTCCTCCTTCTTGCATAATACACACCAAGAGGGTCCCCTCAAGCCTTTCAATTTTAATATGTCATTTATGGTAAGAAGCTTGTAGACTAGCCTCCAACAAAAAAAAAGCACATTGATGGTGAAAGAAATTTACACCGCAGCCTTGAACTCCATCTGACCACTTGCTGAGGGAAATAAGTGTCCCCAATAAAGACTGCCAAAGTTTGTGAATGAATATTTTTCACCAACACTCTATCCTTCTTAGATGGAATGATTAAGATTTTTTGGATACTAGATAACTGAGAAGAGCCACACAGTTTTTGTAAAGCTAAGAAAATCCAACCCCCATCTAACCAAAAGTCTGCCACTTGTACATATTCTTCAGCAACTAAAGGGTAGCTAGGATCCAATCTACCCTCCAAAGTCCAATTATCCAGTCAAAAGTTAATTTTTCCTTCCCCCACTTCCCAAATGAAGAGATTTTTTGCCTTGGTTTTAACCATCAGCATATTGATCCAAATTTTTGAATCCCCAATTTTCATTTGCACAAGGACAGGATGAATATTTTTACAGTATTTGCCCATAATGAATCTTGTGCTCTAAATTTTCTCTAAAGCTTACATGAATTGATGTGAATAAGTTGAGGAAAACTTTTGAACCCCGAGCCACAAGCTTTTGTGGCCTTGCAGGCCTTCTTCCAACTAACCCAGTGAGTTTGCTTTCTCTAACCAGCCCACAAAAATCAATTAAAGATTCTTTTAAGAGTTTATTGAGTAGACTTCTTCATCATAACCATCTGGTATAAATAAGAGGGAAGGGTAGCTAACACACTTTTCAAAAGTGTGACTCTTCCCCCATTGGACAGAAAAGAATTCTCCGAGCATTGTAATTTATCACGAACCTTCTCCACAATATGATCAAACAAAATTTTCTTAGTCCTTCCTTTTAAAAGATAGCAACCCAAATATTATAAAGGGAGTGAATTAATACTAAAACTAGTGGCAAAAAAATCCAGTGTTTAAGCTCAGTTTTAACCCTGTGGCTAAAAACTGCCACGCATTTGTGAGAGTTCAACTGCATTCCAGAGATAACTTGGAACTTCTCTTAGCATTGAAGAATCAATTTAACATCAGTTTTAGTAGCTTTAAAAATTATAATATATCATCAGCAAAGGGCAGATGGTTAATAATCAATCATATTTGATCTGTGACTATATAAAGAATATGGAGCCTTTGATGCCACCTCATTAAGCAGCCTAGACAGGTAATCAAATGAATGAATAAAAATAGTGGGAGATAATGGATCACCTTGCTTGAATCCCCTTGAAGCACTAAATAAACTGTGAGAGCTACCTTTAAGAAAGGTAAACTAGTAGTTGTTAGAAATCCATCTTCTGATAAGAGATATGAAAGTAGGTGAGAAACATCTGGCTGTTAGCACTTCCTCAATAAAACCCTAATGTATGGTGTCATAAGGTTTTTTTATGTCCAACTTGAAGATCACATTGCCCCCTCTACACTGATTATCCAGATTCAAAACCAATTCCTGAGCCAACAGGACATTGTCAACTATGCTTCTCCATTTTAACAAAAGTAGTCTAATTATCACTTATAAGTTTATAGAGGTGAAGTTGAGTTCTAGTAGCTAGCACCTTATTGATAATTTTGGATATTACATTAATAAGCCTGATTGGTCTAAAATGCTCCCATTTATGTTCAACATTTTCTTTTGGTATCAAGGTAATGGTAGAGCAAGTAAAATAAGTAGGCAAATCAGTACCCCACAAAAAGTTCTGGACAACCACAACTACATCCTCCTTGATAATATTCCATGCCTTCTTATAGAAATCTACTGTGAAACCATCTGGACCTGCAACTTTTGAGCTAAAAATTATGGCTAAAGCAGACCAAATTTCCTTCTCATCAAGTACAAAAGCTATATTAATATTTTTAGTTTATTCCACATCCTGAAAAAAGAGTTCTTTCAGAATAGGAAGTCTAGCAATTTGAGTTTGAGTTTATAACCCTTTGAAGTAGTCCACTGCACTAGAAGTTATAGCCTCAGTAGTGTAAAGCCAACTAAAATTAGTATCATGAATCTTATGGATTGTATTAAATTTCCTCCTAAAATTAATCAAGCATGGAAAAATTTAGAGTTTTTATCCCCTTCACAGAATCTGACTTTCGCAGCTTTATGTGCATAGAAATCTTCTTGCATAGAGATGGGCTCCATAAAAACTTCATTAGCCTTAAAGAGTTTAGAGTTAACATCTGGATTGAGTTCCAACTTTTGCTCCAACTGAACCACTACTCTTTCAGCCTCATGCACCCTTCCATTAATATCACAAAAGACATTCCAATTCCACTGGGAAAGATGTTGCTAGGAAGAATGACTGTCAGGTGGGCTGTAGCTCGGTGGTCAGTGGGTTGTCTTCTGTTTTGGTTCTTCTTGGAGGTTTCCTTTCTGGTGTTTCTTAAGTGGGGCTGGTGTTTTTTTTGTTACCCGGGCTCTACAGAACTTCAAAATCTCCCTAAGTTACGGTTACATTGCCTGGACTGTTGTGGTCTTCCTGCAGTAGATTTAGTGTTCTTATTTTGTCATGTTAAACGTTAATGCAGTTGATGTTGAGACTAACGCTCAATGGACCAAAGCTACTTATGCAGGGGTGGTGGGAACGGGGCAGGAAACTATCATAAAAGCTGAACTGCTTGTTTTCCTCAAAGCTTTTAATGACGCAGCTTTAGGTAAAGACACTTGCCCTCTCATCAACTCTCTTTGTGTTATAGAGGGTAAGCTAGCTATTTTCTGCCAAGTGGTGGATCTGAAATGTCTGAAGGATGAGTGTAAGATTGTTTTGATTGGAAAGTTCAAGCTTGGACATCCCAATATGGAAACTATTAGAAGATTCTTTGAAGGTTTCCAATTCACAGGTGCTTGGAAGATTGGGCTGGTTGATAGTTGACATATCCTGATAAAGCTAGCTTTGGGAGAAAACCATGCTCATCTATTTCTTAAACAAACTACCATTATGGAAGGCATTACTATAAAAATCATCAAATGGACTCCCAATTTTGACCACACAAGGAGCCTCCTGTTGTGCTCATTTGNTGAATCTTATGGATTGTATTAAATTTCCTCCTAAAATTAATCAAGCATGGAAAAATTTAGAGTTTCTATCCCCTTCACAGAATCTGACTTTCGCAGCTTTATGTGCATAGAACTCTTCTTGCATAGTGATGGGCTCCATCAAAACTTCATTAGCCTTAAAGAGTTTAGAGTTAACATTTGGATTGAGTTCCAACTTTTGCTCCAACTGAACCACAACTCTTTCAACCTCATGCACCCTTCCATTAATATCACAAAAGACATTCCAATTCCACTGGGAAAGATGTTGCTAGGAAGAATGACTGTCAGGTGGGGTGTAGCTCGGTGGTCAGTGGGTTGTCTTCTATTTTGGTTCTTCTTAGAGGTTTCCTTTCTGGTGTTTCTTAAGTGGGGCTGGTTTTTTTTTGTTACCCGAGCTCTACAGAACTTCAAAATCTCCCTAAGTTATGGTTACATTGCCTGGACTTTTGTGGTCTTCCCGCAGTAGGTTTGGTGTTCTTATTTTTTCATGTTAGAAGTTAATCCAGTTGATGTTCAGACTAACGCTCAATAGACCAAAGCTACTTATGCAGGGGTGGTGGGAACGGGGCAGGAAACTATCATAAAAGCTGAACTGTTTGTTTTCCTCCAAGCTTTTAATGATGCGGCTTTGGGTAAAGACACTTGCCCTCTCATCAACTCTCTTTGTGTTAAAGAGGGTAAGCTAGCTATTTTCTGCCAAGTTGTGGATTTGAAATGTTTGAAGGATGAGTGTAAGATTCTTTTGATTGGAAAGTTCAAGCTTGGACATCCCAATATGGAAACTGTTAGCAGATTCTCTGAAGGTTTCCCATTCATAGGTGCTTGGAAGATTGGGCTTGTTGATGGTTGACATATCCTGATAAAGCTAGCTTTGGAAGAAAAGCATGCTCATCTATTTCGTAAAAAAACTACCATTGGAAGGCATTACTATAAAAATCATCAAATGGACTCCCAATTTTGACCACACAAGGAGCCTTCTGCTGCAACTGAAGATGGATTTCCATACATACAACCTCTTCAAGCCCTTTATGGCTAGAATATTAGTAGAAAGGGATATAAATCTAACTGAGGTAGAGGAGATCTGGCAGGAAATTGAAGAAGTTGGGAATTGGCAGAAGATAGTTATGGAGCAGAACCCATACTATTGTCCTCACTCCAGAATGTTTTGTCAAACCCAAGATAGGTGCTACAGGCTTCATTCACCCTCTAAGAATATATCCAAAGGTCCAAGCCATGGACGTTTAGTACCTGCCACTGTGAACAATTTAGTCACTGAACAAAACAATGATATGGGCTTTAGCCAACTGGGGGTACAATCCCCTACCACTAGGGTACATACTGAAATTCAAACTCTCACTCCCCCATATGTTTTCATAATGGAAAATCAGCCAACTAATACCCCGAAGCTGCGTACTAAGATTTCAAAGGAAATCAGTAATATTCCTTAACAGATTATTTTGGTGGCTGGCACTTGCCCCCTTATTTCTAGTGTCCCCCTCACCTGGAGTGGTAAAGGAAATGAACCTGTCACTAGATCACGATTAGCAAACTCAAAAAGCTAAAAGAATAAAGAAGCTCAATTCAAAATTACATAGGCATAAGGAAGGCCCTTCAAATGTTCTTATCAGCCCTACCAAAATTGACTCCCCCTCTAGAACCAGGAGAGGACGGAGGAGATCTAGATCACAACCATCTCCCAATGGTTAAGTTCCTTTATTTGGAACATTAGGGGGATTGCCCATCCCCTATCCATCAAAAGGTTACTTCATCTTACCAAAAAAAGATAAACTATGGTGCATTTCTATCTTGGAACCTATGGTTCATTAAAATCCCCAAAAATTAATCAACAAATTTTGTGGCTCCTCCCAATTCACTAATAGAAACATAAAGATTTAGATCTTTTGTAGAAAAGAAATTTCATGGACTGTGTTGTCGGATCACTCACAATTGGTTCATCCTTCCATTACTATGAATGTAAACCATTGGTGTGCAACCTTCAAGTATGCTGGATGCAAAAAAACCTCCAGTTGGAACTATGGTATGTATTTTATTCTATTGGCTCCAATGTGACTGATAAATTAACTGTATTCCTAACTCTGCTGAGAAGATTAGGGGAAGACCTCTAAACCTCTCCAAGCTCACTTTTTGTTGTGATAACATCCAGGCAGCTAGCCTTTTTGACTTGGGATTCACTGGGCCCTCTTTTACATAAAGGAGATGTTAAATTTGGGAAAGGCTAAATAGGATTCTAGATAATGATCTTTGGCTTCAACAATTTCTACATATATCTATTACTCATTTGTGCATGGTTGGCTCTAATCATAAAACACTGCTAATTTTAATTGATGCTCCCCATCCTTCCCCCAAAAGTCCTCCTCCTTTTAGGTACCTTAACCTTTGGTCTGATTATCCCTCATTCATTGACTGTGAGTCCCATAATTGGTGGCATTTACCATGAAGATCCTTTAATTAAATTATGGCTCTTGCATCTGAAAACAAGCAACGCTCCCAAAGCCTGGGGTTGGAAGTCTTTTGGTAACGTCTTTATGAATGTGGAGGCTGTTGAAAAGGAGGTAAGGGCCCTTGTAGCAATTGTACTTAACCAAAGAGAAGAAGAGAACTCCCTTATTGCTACACAAGAGAGACTCCTTACTACCATTGATTGGCAGGAATCATTCCTTCGTAAAAAAATTGTTATTTCAAAATTTAAAGATGGAGAGAGGAACACTAAGTTCTACCATGCTTACATAAAATATAAAAGGAGATGCAATAATATTCATGGTATTAAAAATGTTGATGGACATTTGATTCATGATAATGAAGCTATTCTAGATAATGCAGTAAACTTCTTTCATCACCTTCAATCTTAACCTCTATCTGACAGAACCCCAATAAATTCCAATATGCTTAGAGCAAATCTCTCATACACCAGAACTCTCTCTTGGACTCATCCTCCTGAAGAGCAGGAAATTTGGCATGCTTTACAGTCTATTGATATTGCCAAGACAGTAGGTCCTGATAGGTTTACTGCTGATTTCTACAAGAAATCTTGTGACATCATCAAAAAAGACAAGATAAATGGCATACATAGTTTCTTTCAAGGAAACAACATCCCTCAATAATTTTATGCCTCTTGTATGGTGCTAATTCCAAAACAAATTGATAGAAGCAACTGTAGTCTAATCCTTGTGTTGCATAAGATCAAAATCAAGATATAGTGGTTAAACTCCAACAGCATCTTGAGAAGCTCATTAGTCCAAACTAGACTGCATTTATCAAGGGTAGATCTACTGTAGATAATGTTCAATTGGCCGTAAAAACTTCTTTTTGATTTTGATAAGACTTGTAGAGGAGGACCTGATTTATAAGTTGGACATCGGGAAAGCTTATGACACTATATGCTGGGATTTCATCTTGGACATTTTGATAGCCAGTGGATTTACAAGGGAATTCTATGATCTAATCTTAAGATGGCTCAAACACAATGCACATTCAGTACATATTAATGGCCAATCCTAGGGTAAATTTACTGCCATTAGAGGATTTCGATAAGGGGACCCTCTTTTTCCCACCATGTTCATATTGGACTAGGACTACCTATCCAAAATGCTTGACAACTGCCTGCTGTCCAACTTCTATTTTAGGTATCACCATAGATCCAATCTGTCATTATCCCATTTGGTATATGCTCATGATATAGGGGTTTTTTTCTAGAGCTAATTAAAATGAAGTAAAGAAAGTATCTAAGTGCCTCAATATATTCCAACAGCAATCTGGAATGCAATTCAATACCAGCATATGTAATTTGATTTTCTTAAGGAAAGCATCCTCCAGCATTAAAAATTGGACCTGGACCACACCAACTTCTCTGAAGCGCTGATCCCAATTAAGTACCTAGGTGTTCTTCTCATCAAACGTAGAACCAAACAAATTAAATATGAAGAGGTCCTGGGGAAGCTAGCTGATCAACTTTCTAGATGGACACACTCTTCTCTATCCAGTGGAGGTAGAATTACCTTACTTAAAAGCATCCTCAAAACTTTCCCCTCCTATATTCTACAAATGACCACCATGAAGAAGAGTACTCAATTGCAGATGGACAGGATGTTCAACAGGTTTTTGTGGTCGGGAAAAAGATAACCGATTCATTGGGCTATTATTGCTAGAGGACTGGGTTTCAAAGGTTTGAAAAAGCTGTAACAAGTGAATCTCTATAAGATCTAGATAAAACTCAGGCAATAAGATTAATTGTGGGCCAAGTTCATGATGGGAAAATATTGTAGAAAAAATCACCCAAATCTGACCAATAGGAAGATAGGTGACTCCATAATCTGGATAAACATGTAGAAAGTTAGATACATAGCTGAAGAACTATTTTTATGGGACCTTAGGCAAGGTAAAATACACTTTTGGCTGGACCATTAGTGCCCAAAGGAGATGTTGCAATTCATTTCTACTTATCTTAACCACAACCTTAGGGTAGTTTATTGCTGGGAAGAGGATCAATGATGTGCCCAAACTTAATTCTCTACTGTAAGTTTCTTCTGAACTGAATATCTCTACTCTGAAGTTTAATAAAACCAGGTAGAATAAAATCAGATGGCAAGCTTCCTCCAATTAGAGCATTATTAAGTACATTTACTCCAAACTAAATAGTTGGAATGCAATGCCCAGGGGAGGGGCCATTTAGAATAGATTTTTATCCCCTTTCATGTCCTTTTACTGCTTGAGAACTTTCTAAAAACTTTTACCAACTGTTGACATCCTAAAGATGAAAGGTCTGAGAGGCCTATTTAGATGCTGGTTATGTCAGTCTACTAAATAATCCATCACACACTTATTTTTTCAATTTTGTTTCTCACAAAAGGTTTGGGGAGAGCTTACGAAGCTACTTCTGGTTAACACCCTACATTTACAGTGGTATAATTTGCACTCTTGTTGGAAGAGCTGGACTGTTGCTAAGGTAGGTCCTATTCCATTGGCTTCTAGTTCCTTTGGATGGTAAGAAATTAAATTAAATTTGAGGAGGGTAAACCCATTGTTAGCTAGGCGGCTAGGAACTACATATCCTATATGCATAAACTTATTAAACATAAGTCCTTCCCTCAAATATGTACTATTAATGTGATTTAACCTTACACCTTACCCAAAATAATCAAAGTACACTGGAAACTACCCTCCTAGCCTTTTTTTAAGGTGAATATAGATTGTAGGTTCTCTGATCTTAGTGCAGAGGAGGGAGGAGTCTTTAGGAATCAAGATGGAAAGTGTTTATGTGGCTGAGGATGCTCTTGAGTCTGAAATGTTTGCAGTTTAATGGGCTCTTAATCTAGCCTGCACGTCTAATTGGAGTCACCTGTAGGTGGAGGTGGACTCCTCAAGCTTGCTGTTGATATTAAATGGTGCAGGAGCCCATTCCTAGATACTCTCTCAATGGCTGCAAAAGATTAATTCAATTAAATCCTCACTTATGATTCATACTTCCCTTATATATAGGGAAGCAAACTGTCCTACAAATTGGCTAGCTAGAAGAGGCTTCTCTACTGTTGTAGCACATGTCTCCTCTTCCTCTCCACCTCCTCTTCTTTTCCTCTTAAAGGGTGACCTGTTGGAGGTCCCCCATCTAAGAATTGTATCTGAATCTTTAAT
>NEWO01001008.1:155094-166963 GCA_003013225.1 Phalaenopsis aphrodite
CTAGATAATGATCTTTGGCTTCAACAATTTTTACATATATCTATTACTCATTTGTGCATGGTTGGCTCTAATCATAGAACATTGCTAATTTTTATTGATGCTCCCCCTCCTTCCCCCAACAGTCCTCCTCCTTCTAGGTATCTTAACCTTTGGTCTGATTATCCCTCATTCACTGACTGTGAGTCCCAGAATTGGTGGCATTTACCATGAAGATCCTTTAATTAAATTATGGCTCTTGCATCTGAAAACAAGCAAAGCTCCCAAAGCCTGGGGTTGGAAATCTTTTGGTAACGTCTTTATGAATGTGGAGGCTGCTGAAAAGGAGGTAAGGGCCCTTGCAGCAGTTGTACTTAACCAAAGAGAAGAGGAGAACTCCCTGATTGCTACACAAGAGAGACTCCTTACTACCATTGATTGGCAGGAATCATTCCTTCATCAAAAAAATGTTATTTCAAAATTTAAAGATGGAGAGAGGAACACTAAGTTCTACCATGCTTACATAAAATATAAAATAAGATGCAATAATATTCATGGTATTCAAAATGCTGATGGACATTGGATTCATGATAATGAAGCTATTCTAGATAATGCAATAAACTTCTTTCATCACCTTCAATCTTAACCTCTATCTGACAAAACCCCAATAAATTCCAATATGCTTAGAGCAGATCTCTCCTACACCAGAACTCTCTCATGGACTCAACCTCCTGACGAGCAGGAAATTTGGCATGCTTTACAGTATATTGATATTGCCAAGACAGTAGGTCCTGATGGGTTTACTGTTAATTTCTACAAGAAAGCTTGTGACATCATCAAACAAGACATGATAAATGGCATATACAAATTCTTTCAAGGAAACAACATCCCTCAATAATTTTATGCCTCTTGTATGGTGCTAATCCCAAAACAAACCGATAGAAGCAACTGTAGTTTAATCCTTGTGTTGCATAAGATCATAATCAAGATATAGTGGCTAGACTCCAACACCATCTTGAGAAGCTCATTAGTTCAAACTAAACTGCATTTATCAAGGGTAGATCTACTGTAGATAATATTCAATTGGCCCTAAAAACTTCTTTTTGATTTTGATAGGACTTGTAGAGGAGGACCTGATTTATAAGTTGGACATCGGGAAAGCTTATGACACTATATGCTCGGATTTCATCTTGGACATTTTGATAGCCAGTGGATTTACAAGAGAATTCTATAATTTAATCTTAAGATGGCTCAAACACAACGCACATTCAGTACATATTAATGGCCAATCCTAGGGTAAATTTACTGTCATTAGAGGATTTCAATAAGGGGACCCTCTTTTTCCCACCATCTTCATAGTGGACTAGGACTACCTATCTAAAATGCTTGACAATTGCCTGCTGTCCAACTTCTATTCCAGGTATCACCATAGATCCAATATGGTTTTATCCCATTTGGTATATGCTCATGATATAGTCGTTTTTTTCTAGAGCTAACAAAAATGAAGTAAAGAAAGTATCTAAGTGCCTCAATATATTCCAACAGCATTCTGGAATGCAATTCAATACCAGCATATATAATTTGATTTTCTTAAGGAAAGCATCCTCCAGAATTAAAAATTGGACCTGGACCACACCAACTTCTCTGAAGTGCTGATCCCAATTAAATACCTACGTGTTCTTCTCATCAAACGTAGAACCAAACAAATTAAATATGAAGAGGTCCTGGGGAAGCTAGCTGATCAACTTTCTAGCAGGACACACTCTTCTCTATCCAGTGGCGGTAGAATTACCTTACTTAAAAGTATCCTCAAAACTTTCCCCTCCTATATTCTACAAATGACCACCATGAAGAAGAGTACTCGATTGCAGATGGAGAGGATGTTCAACAGGTTTTTGTGGTCGGGAAAAAGACAACCGATTCATTGGGTTGTTATTGCTAGAGGACTGGGGTTCAAAGGTTTGAAATAACTGCAACAAATGAATCTCTATAAGATCTACATAAAACTCAGGCAATAAAATTCATTGTGGGCCAAGTTCATGATGGGAAAATATTGTAGAAAAAAATCACCCAAATCTGACCAATAGGAAGATAGGTGACTCCATAATCTGGATAAACATGTAGAAAGTTAGATGCATAGCTAAAGAACTATTCTTATGGGACCTTAGGCAAGGTAAAATATACTTTTGGCTGGACCATTAGTGCCCAAAAGAGATGTTGCAATCCATTTCTACTGATCTTAACCACAACCTTAAGGTAGCTTATTGCTGGGAAGAGGATCAATGATATGTGCCCAGACTTAATTCTCTACTGTAAGTTTCTTCTGAACTGAATATCTCTACTGTGAAGTTTAATAAAACCAGGTAGAATAAAATCAGATGGCAAGCTTCCACCAATTACAGCATTATTAACTACATTTACTCCAAACTAATAGCTGGAATGCAATGCCCAGAGGAGGGGCCATTTAGAATAGATTTTTATCCCCTTTCATGTCCTTTTACTGCTTGAGAACTTTCTAAAAACTTGTACCAACTGTTGACATCATAAAGATGAAAGGTCTGAGAGGTCCATCTAGATGCTGGTTATGTCAGTCTGCTAAATAATCCATCACACACTTGTTCTTTGAATGTTGTTTCTCACAAAAGGTTTGGGGAGAGCTTACAAAGCTACTTCAGGTTAACACCCTACATTTACAGTGGTATAATTTGCACTCTTGTTGGAAGAACTGGACTGTTGATAAGGTAGGTCCTATTCTATTGTCTTCTAGTTCCTTTGGATGGTAAGAAATTAAATTAAATTTGAGGAGGGCAAACCCATTGCTAGCTAGGCGGCTCGGAACTACATATCCTATCTGTATAAACTTATTAAACATAAGTCCTTCCCTCAAATATGTATTATTAATGTGGTTTAACCTTACACCTTACCCAAAATATTCAAAGTACATTGGAAACTACCCTCCTAGCCTTTTGTTAAGGTGAATACAGATGGTAGGTTCTCTGATCTTAGTGCAGAGGAGGGAGGAGTCTTTAGGAATCAAGATGGCAAGTGTTTCTGTGGCTGAAGATGCTCTTGAGTCTGAAATGATTGCAGTTTACTGGGCTCTTAATTTAGCCTGCATGTCTAATTGGAGTCACCTGTAGGTGGAGGTGGACTCCTCAAGCTTGTTGTTGATATTAAATGGTGCAGGAGCCCATTCCTAGATACTCTCTCAATGGCTGCAAAAGATTAATACAATTAAATCCTCACTTATGATTCATACTTCCCTTATATATAGGGAAGCAAACTGTCCTACAAACTGGCTAGCTAGAAGAAGCTTCTCAACTGCTGTAGCACATGTCTCCTCTTCCTCTCCACCTCTTCTTCTTTTCCTCTTAAAGGGTGACCTGTTGGAGGTCCCCCATCTAAGAATTGTATCTGAATCTTTAATGCAATAGAAATCTTTTTTTAATATATATATACATTCATACATATCTGTGTCTGTGAATGGCAACTGTAGCCTGTTGGAAAGTAGTCTCGGTGTAACTCCCATTTAGCCAAAATTTGAATCCTAGCTGGTTCAAATTAGCACATATGGCAGATCAATACTTAGGGGACATGATGGTCCACCCTAAATAGCAATTCCTTTATATATATATAATGAAGAAGTTTGGATGGAATTTTATTCAATACAAAATAAAGAATATAGATTTTGGCTGAAGGCTGCCATTACACCCATATAATACTCACCCAAATAAAAAAACTAAAGGACCCTCCACCAATAATTACACCTTACTAAAAAAAACCTCCAAAAAACAAACATGATTAAATTCTAACAAAAGAAATGGGTAGCTTATTTCCAATGACTAGCTTCCTCAGCTCATTACCTAATTGCAAACTCACACAAATATTATTAATTGAAACACCAACTTTAGCAAGGAAATCAATAAATTTATTGACCTCCCTACAATTAAATGATCACGTGATAGTAAAAACTGACATTATTTCATAATCTTCCTCAACAGATTACCAGTATACTAGAGATTTTTAGCTCAATACAAACTTGAAATCTGCATAGAGAGTTGATCTAAAAACATAAATTCCAAATTTGGAAACATTCTAGCAATTAATAAATAGTAATAAACAGTAGTTAATTAGAAAAACCAATAGAAACCACTTCATTAGGTGCATAAAAATAAAGCATGCCATTTTCAAATCGATCTCTAAAAAGCCATAGAGCCTTAAACTTCAAATTGGAATATAACATACACATTTTCATTGATAACTGTTACATGGCATACTCTAGATTACCAGGTTTTTATTGAATCTCTTCCCAATTGCCATATTTTTAATATCAACTGATACTGAAGCCCCAAATGCCTTAGTTGATTTATTATACTTTTGAATTTTAAAAATAAAAGATCTAATAATAACTATCTTTTTAGCAGGATGACAACATTCATTATGCTTCCTTTAATTTCTCTGCATCCAAATAAAGTTACATTATATTTATAGAATAAAACATATTAACTTATTAGTTGAATGAATCCTTCTCAATCTTGGTAATCACTGGTTTATGGAGTTATACCCATGGATAGGTAAAAAATTTCTGAACTAGATATTCAGCTTGGTCTACAGGAATGAAGAATATCTACATGAAAAGGACATATGTGCAAAGGTTTCCTTACTTTGCTTACATACTAGACATATAGAAGTCAATTTGATCCCCTTTAGCTCAAGAATATTATCCAAATGTAACAACATAAATCTCATTCTCCATGCAAAGAATGACGGAGAAGGCTTCAATAACATGTTCCATATAAAATCACTTTTCTCATGATTGCTAATGAGATATGATTTACTAGCAATGTTTTTAGTAATATAATTATTACCAATAAATTTGCCATTTTTAACAACCCTCTTAGTTCTGTCAAAAAGTATACTCAAATCATAATCCACCGTCTCCTTAGGCTACACCAATTTCAATTAACCAATGTCCCAACTTTCTTGATTCCAAATTTTAATAACTGTCACGGTATGCCCACCATATCCTTATTAATACCAAACAAAGCGTCCTTAAGAGTCCAATCATCCCTCTAAAAACTGACTTTCTTCTCTCCCAATTCCCTCACAATCATGTCCTCTACTTTCTCCCTTATATTAAGTATTTCTTTGAAAAAATAGAATCAACAATCCCTGGAATACAATCCGAAGTATGTGATAACCTGTAATATCTTCTTTGCATAAACTTAGCCCAATTAATCCAATGATCACCTTGACCACATCCTGACTGAAGAAATTTGTTAAAAATTGCCCAACTTATTTTGCATATTTTTTGTCATCTTTGTGACTTGAAGTACATGAAAAGGAAGAGAATTCAAAACACTTTGCGATAGAGTAATCCATCCACTAGATTAAAGAAAAGAGTTCTCCCAACTCTAAATAAAAGTAAAATAGTCTTATGTTGAATGCCGAAATATTTAATAAAAAAATTATCCTATTTAAAATAAGTAAACCTACTAATCCAAGGTTTCATATCAGCAGACACCCATTTACTATCATAGAGTTCACATTTGAGCTTATTAATTTGCTTACCCAATACACTCTCAAAATGGATGAGAATCTTACAGAAGATAGTATAATCATTTGCATTTGCCGAGCGAGAAATTAGTTCATCTTCTTTAGCTTTACATATTCCATTTTAACAATTCTCCCTATGAATATTCAACTTCCTTGAAAGATATTCTATAACATTGATAAATAAAATTTGTGATGTGGGTCACCATGCTTAAATCCTCAATTGGTTTAAAATGCCCACGACTCCGTCTATTAATAATGATAGAATAATAATTATTGTTTAAAACCATCATAACAATGTTATAGAAGTCCTCATTGAATCCCCTATCTTTATGCATGTTAATAATAAAAGCCCAACTTATGCTATCATAAGCCTTTCTCAAATCCAATTTAATAATATTGTCACCCCCTCTACACTGACGGTAAATTTTCATAACAAGTTCGTGTACAATCAACACATTATCAATTATAGTCCTACCAATAACTAAAGCTATTTATCAAGGAAAAATTAGCTTATCCAGAATAGTTCCAAGCCTCTGAAAAATGACATTTCTTATAATTTGAGATACTACAATGGTTAGGCTAATAGGAGTAAGATCATCTCATTTATTAGTAAACCTCTCATTTTGAATAAGAGTAATATTGAAACATTTCAAATATTTATGTGGAAGAATTCACCAAAAAAAATGCTGAATAACAGTTGCCATCTCCTTCTTCACAATGTCTCGTTACTTAATATATAAAGAAAAATTGAAACCATCAGGGCCAACCTTAACTTGGTCGTGCTGAAAAATTAGTTAAATTAGATACATCAAGAATACTAGAAAAAATACCACATTCAAAAACTGAAGGATCCACTTCCACCCCTTTAAAAAGATTACAAAAGAAATTTCCAACACTCAAAGCAATGTCTTCCTGCTAAAACAAACCGCCTCCAAAATCATCTTAATTCTTTAAAATGGTATATGATTTCCTTCTTGTTTTAGTATATGCGTTATAAGAATTAGTATTTTTATTGCCTCTACATTTCATTTTTGTCTAAGAAAATCCACTTGCACTTAAAGAGAAACAATAAGAACAATTGGCACATACAAAGTTCATCATTCTAACAAGAACCTGATGAAAATCCACTGCTAACTTTTTCAATAACTATTCAGCTTCAACCACTTTTTTTTATTTACATGACCAAATTTGTTCCAATTCTAGCCATTCAGATTTCTTGCTATTCTCTTATGAAACAGTTATAATGAAGGCTAAGGGGAGTTGTTTTCAATAATCCAAATTTCCTTAACAACCTCCTAAAATTTCTTATGTTTAGTGTATACATCATAAATGTGAAATGAGATTCACCAGCTCTAGTTAACACTTCCACTTTTAAAAAAAATCAGGTGATTAGAGCCAAATTTCTTTGGATGACACTTCAAACACTTAAAAAGTATCCATCCAGTCTTTATTAACAAGGATTATTGTAAGTCTTTCCATAATTCCGCCCCTTTGCCAAGTAAACATACTCTCTTTAGTCTTTACCTCATATAATCCAACATTAATGATATTATTTTTGAAAGTTTCTATCACCTTGCAACAAGGAGCCTACTTCCTATTTTTTCTACAGTTGATGCAATAACATTAGTTTTTTTTCCTACTAACCAAGGAGAGTTCACATTAGGCTTAATGAAACCCGACTCCTCCCATAATAAATTTATGTTCAATGATGAACACCCTGCATAGACAATACAAATCTACACTAATTGCTAATTAACATGAATCTCAATGTCAAGAAATTACTGATTATCAACCAACAAATTCACCTTTATCTTCTTTTTCCAAGGAAAGCAAATTTTGGAATTATAGTTATAAATATTTTCATAGCTATCAAACTTCCTAACAATCCTAGTAGTATTATCCAAATCAATCATAGTTCTAAAATAAAAAAACACCTAAGGTTATGAATGTTACATAGATTCATTATATTGTTAGAGGCTTGACACTTAGCAATTTTTCATACATTTCAAATAAAAAACTTAATCATTATAATAAGATTGATCACTTCTAGAAATACTAGATGAAGCCCAATCATTCACATTCGATAGCATACCATCACTAGTTCTATTCATAATTTTCAAAACATCCTTTGGGTTCATATAGCTTAATTCTCTACTGAGACTTCCTTTCATCCTTCTTGAACCCTAAATCAGCCACTCCCCTTGCAAATACTGACGAAAAAAGTTTAGTTCCTCTTTTAAGTTATGCATATCTTCATGTACAACCTTAGGATCCCCATTATTTATCAATATCACCTTAGAAGCTTTCAAATGTTCATATTGTCTCTTAGTCACATATTGAAACTCAGCTACCCCAAGTGAAGGATCATCCTCAACTTGCAACACTAGTTGATGTCATTCTTACTATGCCTGATCATTACAAGTCAATACCTACTCCACCTCATCCTCCCAAAAATAGTTTCTTTCTTGTTGCTCATATCTTAATTACTGTTAATGTTCTATCTCCACATTAAGCTATGAATTATTTGTCCTTTTCCTATCTTCTCCTTGTGCAATATTTTTTCTTTGTGATATTAGCACAGGGTGTGCTATAAAGCATGTTTCTACTATTTCGCCAAAATTCCTACATTTATTACAGTACTTAGCCATGAATTATGCTTCCACCTTCTGCCAATAGCCGTTAATTGTGTTCCCTACGAAACCAAATCAGTCGTATGATATGTAATATCCTACTATACTAAAATTCTTTTTTGAAGGCCTATTAAAGCTATATGTTGCCATGTAAAATTTTACAGGCTTCCCAAAATATCACCTAATGATTATAACACATGATGATTAAAATAATTCCGTTTTAAACCAGAAAATGTTAGCCAGACTTGTATTTTAAGAAGTTCAGTAGATAAATTTAAATTAGGAGACCATTTTAAATTTTTCATTTGAGAATTATGAACAAACCAAACATTAATAAGAAATAACCTCGTATGATCCCACTCTCTATCCAACTTTATAATGATTTGTTTGCCATCTAATTCACCCACCTTCCATTCCCCAAGTAGCTTAAGATTATCAAAAGACTTTCCAATTAAATACATATTTGGATGTCCATGGATGAATTTCCCAACGTCTTACTTTTAAAGGTTCCACCAATCTATTTGTCTCCAATTTAGAGAAAAAAAAGTTGGTTTCCCTCCATTCCTTCCCACCTTTTTGAGATATCCATTATCACACCTTCTTGATCAAAAGGGTCATAAAAATTATTAGTAATAAATGGGTATTCTCTATGAATCTTCTTTTCCACTCTAAAAACTTCTGCAAATACTGGAGTCACCATCAAACCCCACCTAAACAATCAACATCGACCGACAAAAAACCATTATATAACTTCAAAACATGTAAAAGAAATTTTAAAAGAAACACAATTACCAAAAACCAACCAGAAAAAAAGGATCTCAACAACAATTCTGAAAGAAAAATGAACAAAAAATGAAGAAACATAATTGCCAGATTCAAACCCTAACAAGAATTTTCCAGTCGTCACTTGCATTGCCTCTTATATATATAAGACACCAACCCCTAAGCTCTAACAAAAAAGAAATACAAGACACCAACCTGTAGGGGGCTTCCCCTCCCACATACAACTCCACACAAAAAAAGTTTCAAATAATACAAGTATACCCCGAAAGGAAAATACAAGTATACCAAAAGAAGTAAAAGGGGAAAAATTAGAAAACTAACAACATGTATCTCCATGGAATTTAATCTCCAATCTTCTAACAGACAATTATAGAATCCAACAAAGAAATTTAGCACTTCCAAAGAGATCAGCACCAATTCAACAAAAGCGAGCAGGTGTAGGGCAAGGGAGAAACGATTTTCCTGTGACAGAGAAAACCAAGGGTAGCAACACGCAGAAAATCCACTACAAAAAAAAACATCCTGCCACTCAACAGTGATCAAAAGAATGCGTTAAAACTACAGGAAGTAAACAAAACAGTAATCAAAAGAAAAGCATCCCAATGACTAGGAAACTACAGCAAACATAATTCAAAATAACCATCAGAAAAAAGAAAGAATGCGTTAAAACTAAATCCATTGTGTTCTTCCAATGCAACATCCTGACAACAAAATTGTGATATATATATATATATATATATATAGATAACAGATCTTTCACCTCGTTATTAATATTAAAAATTATTTGATGATTGGCTAAAGTTATTTAATTAATAGATTAAGTAATTGATTTAATTACCACTTATATCAAAGTTAGATCAAATTATTTAATTCAATAATTATTAATGGTATAATTAATTCATCTCACTTATTCATACAGAATATTATATTTCTAATTAATTAATTAATTAATTAATTAATTAATTCTTTAATCGATTTAAAACTGGATTAATTAATTTATTTAATTATTATAGTTTAAATAAATCGGTCAATTATTAAACTACTAATTAATTCATGATTGAATTAGTATTTTATTTAATTAGGTTACTAAAATTTAGTTTATTTAATTATTTAATCAAATTTTTTATTCATTGAAGTTAAATTAAATTAAATTTTAGTTGTTAGTTTCTTATTTAAGTTTTTTATTTATTTAATAAGTTAAATAAGTATCTAATGAGATTATTAAATTAATTAATTTAGGTGTAATTTTTTGATAGGTTATTAAACGGCGATTAATTTTAATTAATAAATTGAAGAAATTATTGAATAATTTAGGCTTTCGGTTAGCATAAATTTAATGGATTAGCAAGGTAATTAGAGGGTATAACTTTTGGTTAAGGTTAATTAAAAGAGATTAATGTTATTAATTAAATATTAATACTTAATTTAAGTAATTAGAAAATATTTAACCGATGTTGTTCTTGTCCTAAAGGAAAAGGGCAGTATGGCTCTTTGTTTTGGGTTTTATAAGGGTTAACATGTTATTTTTGAAGATGTATGGGAAAGACAAATATTAATTACATGTTATAATCCTTAAACTATATAAGACCCACTGATAATTCACTTCCTACGCAATATAGAACATGCTAACATTATAAATTTCAAAGTTTATTTTAGTCAACATGAAGTTTTGTTGAATTGCCTATAGTATTACTTGATTAACATGTTACTACATAAAAAATCAAAAGCTTTGTGCAACATGTCATAAAAGTACTTGAAAACATTTTAATTTTATATAACAACATGCAATTACCCTATTGCAATTCTTTTAAGATAAAAGCCCCATGATTTTAATTTAGATTGGTCTTGGTATAAGAAAAAATATGTAAACATGTAATGTGTAAATTTATATGGTTCAATACATATATGCTGTTGATTTTGGGGTGAACATGATGAAAACATGCCAAATGTTTATGTAATATATCAAACACATAAGATAAAACACAATGAGATTGAAAACTTAATGATTCAAACCAATAACATGGCAATAAACTAAGAAATTTTAAAATTAGATAATGAAATTTAAAATTGATAAGTAAGTTCGAAAATTAAATGGGAAGGTAAAGAAATGAATGGTTAATTTTGAATTTGAAAGAAAAACGGAAGAAAGAAGAAGAATTTACCTTCGAAATTATAGAGGAGTTGAATTCCCGACCGTTGTGATCATTTTTCTTGCTCTATGGGGATTTATGGCGGTTAATTGAGAGAGTGGGTATTTGAGGTAGTGGGGTGATTTGGACTGCTTGATTTGAGGAGGAAGTTGATTATTTGAAATTAATGGTATTGATTTAATTTAAATGCATGGATCCACGATTTTGACCAGATGAACCAATAGGAATCAAGTGTAGAGACTAGTGAGATGTAAAAAGATCGTGGCTTGCCGAGTAATAAATACAAAGGCGATGATTCAATGGCTTTTTTCTAATTTAAGCCAAAATTGGAGAACTAAAACTAGAAAATTCATAACTTAGAATAGAAAAATGAGAAAGTTATAATTAATATGGCAAATTAAAGAGGAGAAAATAAAGTTTCTAATGGTCTATATGGTTTTAAAAATAGAGCTGTGCGACATAAGTTATAGTCATTTCAAGCTCAAAGTTAGAGAACCTATTAATAAGAGCAGGGTCAACTCCTCCTCCCTCTTTTCTCTGCATAGGCTTCATAATCATATTAAAGTTATCTCCAACAAACCGATTCTCGTTAATAAAGTTTCCCATAAGTTCAAGTTTTTGTCAGAGCAAATATTTATCCTGCAACTGAGAACTAGTACAAATAAAGTTACCCCACCCTTGGAAATCTTCAAACTTCATCTGTGTTAAAACATATTGTTCCTCATCTTCAATGATAGAAAGAGAGACAACGGACTTCAAAAAATTTCAAATTTT